>CAUYSK010030679.1:0-50071 GCA_963575035.1 Avahi laniger
TTTATGTTGGGATTCTATTTTCTCTTCTATTCCATTCAGTTTCCTTACAATCCATAATCGGAATTCTTCCTCTGTCAGTTTAATTGTGTCATGCACACTGGTATCTGTTGATGGAGATCTAATATTTTCTTTTGGAGGTGACTTTTCTCTCTGATCTTTCATGTTTCCTGTGTTCTTTTGCTGATTCTTTCTCATCAGGGTACTTTGTTGAGGACTAGATGTGCTATTACTGGTTTATGGACTTAATTTTGGGGCTCCAAGGGGGTATTCCTTGGCAGAGCTTAAGAGATGTTCCCTGGTCTTGTGGTGTCTTGCTGAGGTTTTGGACTGTTGGGTTATCTCTGGCCTGTTATCTGCTCCTTCTGCTTATAGAGATTAGTGAGTTCTTTATCTTGCTTAGCTTTCAAGGAGTTGGGTCACTATTGAGTGTGTGACTCCACTATCGACTACTTGGTTGAGGTGGAAGGCACTGGGTTTAGTTATGAGGCTGAAATTTATTCATAGAGCCAGTTATACTAGTTTGATCTTTGAATTCTGTCATTCTAATTTCCCTTCTTTGGCCAGAAACTCAACCAATGACACAGTCCAGGCTCCAGAATCCTAGACTAGGAAAAGACCAGGGTCATCAATATAAATGGCAAAGACCTACAGGTACTTACTGTATTGACATTATAGCTTTTGTTTTATTTATCTTGAAGGGAGGAATTAGGTTTATTCCTGGCATATGAATATGCATATCTGTGAACTGAACTAAATAAATTTGTTATTGCTGCCTTAGTCACTGCAAGGTGTTTTTGGCACTATTATACAAGTCAATTTTTCCTCAGATAGTTATAATCCAGGGCAATGTTTCATAAACTGTATGTATGGAGTACTCAGAGGTTGATGTGGGTGTTTTGGAAGCAGAAGATGAAAGACAAGGAGGACCAAGTAGGCAGAGTGCAGGCTGCTCACATGAATTTCAAGCAGAGAAAATCCCCTGGTGTGCATTTTACATATTGGACTTCTTCCAAATATTTCAGTTGAATAAATGTTTCTAAGATTTAAAAATGTAAAAAAAAAAAACAAACCCAAACCACTGATCCAAATCTATAGTAGAAAGTGGCAAAAGGTAACTTCCAATAGTACTTAAACATGCTTACCTTTTCTCTATTTTACTTTAATAAATTTCCATGAAGTTAAAACCTTTATTATGACGCTGAATTTGCCAAGAAGACAAACAAAGTATTACATGCTTGGCAAAGTTGCTTCTATATCTTTAATGATGACAGACTTCCCAAGAATATCTGATGAACCAAATCTGCATAAGCAAAAGGATTTATTTATCCAGACATTTATTCACATAGGAAATTCAATGATTTAATAATTCCATACCACTATAACTCCTTGGCACCTAGAACTTGAAGGGCCTCCTGCTTAGAAGACAATTGCTAACAATGAATGCCTTGGAAAGGACTAATGCAGAAGGATTAGTGAGCTGGTGCAGACAAAGTGAATTCTGCTTAGCACTTACGGGTTTTCCATGGGCAATAGTAAGATAAATGAGATATTATTAGTACTGTACATTTTGTGCCAGAGGCAATATCTAGCACTGTAGTGCTTTATACTACTTGGTATGCCGGACTCCATAGTGGGTACTTCCAAGCTGATGCTGATAGAGCAAAGTAACACACAGAGAAAAAAATCCTTTAAGTTCTGGTGTTACTTGAAACAAAGAGAGATAAAAAGCAATGTGTTATGTTAATTTGAGAATCAAATAAAAATGTATTGAAGATTTTTTTAAAACATATCTCCTATGGCTATTAATCCATACCACAAAATCAAAAAGAGTGCTTAATCTGTCAAAAAAGGACTTAAAACACTCAAAGATACTTTTGAATTTCATTTTATTCTTTTCTGTTCTCATCACTGATGATCTCCATATTTTCAAAGGAAAAGGGCCTGTGGGATCTGAGGCAGTGATTTCTCTCATGGTGTCAATATCTAAAGCATTGACATCCAGAGATCATTTGCAGTTTTATGACTCTTTAAGGAAAAGCAGTGAAATGCCATCCTGCTCTTCTAAATAGAAGTATACTGATAGCGATGAACATTATTTGCCAGCATCAGCACAGAAAGAATGCCTCATTTCAGAACTCAGTATTGAGAACATAAGGACAAGGAGCAGTAGAATGAGGACACGGCATGTTTATGAAAGTGATGTTTTGATTCAATGAAACCTATATACACTTTGCCTTCATTAATGTGTATTATAACTCAACTGCCTGCCAGAAAGTTCCACACCATCTTCCACTTTTTAAATTAGGATCAATAGACTAGACAAGAACATTACATTAATTTGAGAAATATATTTGTCCCAAATAGTTTTTATGCAAGAAAATATATACCCTAAATATTAGAAAATTAACCTATCATAAACATTACAAATCATTTATAAATTGCTTATATCCTTACAGCATGCATGAAAGTCTGTTATAAACTTTATTTTTTAAGTTGTGGCAGCAGATAATAAAATATTACAGAATCAAGCTTTTGCTTTTGCTTATTACCTCTCAACGTGTATGATGGCAGCCTGTGCACTGAATGAAGAAAGTCAGTCCTGCCTGCGCATAAGCTTTTGAATTCAATAAGGTCCCATTTATTCATTTTTTGTTGCTGCTATGGTTGCTTTTGGGGTCTTCTTGACAAATTCTTTGCCTAGGCTGATGTCTATAAGAGTTTTTTCAACATTTTGTTCTAGAATTCTTATGGCTTCATGCCTTAGGTTTAAGTCTGTTATCCATCGTAAGTTTATTTTTGTGAGAGGTACAAGATGTGGATCCTGTTTCAGTCTTCTACATGTGGATATCCAATTTTCCCAGCACCATTTACAGAATAGGGATTCTTTACCCCAGTGTATGTGTTTGTCTACTTTGTCAAAGATCAGATAGCAATATGATGATGGTTTTATAAGTGGATTCTCTGTTCTGATCCACAGGTCTATGTCTTTGTTTTTGTCCCAGTATCATGCTGTTTTGGTTATTATAACCTTGTAGTATACCTTGAAGTCTGGTAAATTGATACTTCTCAATTTGTTTTTTTTCCTTAAGGTTGCTTTGGCTATAGGGGTTCTTCTCTGGTTCCATACAAGGAAATCATTAGGGCGAATAGACAACCTATAGAATGGTAGAAACTATTTGCATGTTATATATCCAACAAAGGACTGATAGCTAGAATCTATATAAAACTCAGAAAAATCAGCAAGAATATCACAAACAACCCCATTAAAAAGTGGGCAAAGGACATGAACAGAAACTTTTCAAAAGAAATACACACTAATGTCCAACAAACGTATGAAAAAAAGCTCAACATCTCCAATCGTCAGGGAAATGCAAATCAAAACCACAATGATATATGTCTTAACTCCTGTGAGAATACTTTTTATCAAAAAGTCCCCAAAAAACAAATGTTGGCATTGATGTGGAGAGGTAGGAACCCTCATACACTGCTGGTGGGACTGCAAACTATTAAAACCTCTATGGAAAGTAGTATGGCTATACCTCAAAGAACTAAAAGTAGAACTACCATTGATCCAGCAATCCTACTCCAGGGTAGCTACCTGAAGGGAAAAAAGACATTCCATAATACAGACATCTATACTTGAACGTTCATAGCAGCACAATTCACAATTGCAAAGATGTGGAAACAACTCAAATGCCATCAATACATGAGTAGATTAATATAATGTGGTATTATGGCTACTATGGAGTACCATGGAGTACTACTCAGCAATAAGAAATGGGAAACTAACACCTCTTGCATTATCCTGGATGGAGCTGGATACCATTCTTCTAAGTGAAGTATCACAAGAATGAAAAAACAAACACCTCATGTATTCACGATTAAATTGGTACTAATTGATCAACATTTATATACATATATGGAAATAACATTCATCAGGGATCAGGCAGGTGGTGCAGGGATGTGTACATTCACACCTAATTGGTGCAGTGCATGCTGTCTGGGGGATGGGCATGCTTGTAGCTTTAATTGGGGAGGTGCAAAAACAATTTATGTGACCAAACCACTCATATCCCTATAAAATTCTATAACAAAAAATAAAAAATAAAATAAAATAAAATAAATAAATTCTATCAAAAAATAAAAATAAAAAGAAAGTCATCCCTATTGGGTAACTGCAACAGTAAATGAATTCATTCATTTTTGCATCTATTTATCCATCTATTCATTCATTTGATGCTTGGATATCTACTATAGAGTAGGCAACTATGCTTGGTGCTAAGGTCCTAGACAAAAAAGCTATAGTTTCTGCCCTTAAGGAACTGATGGTATTGTGGGATAGCTGTATGGGAGACAACATGGGCAATAGAACTCTAATAAGAGCTAAGGCAGGGGTAAACTTTGGATACTATGGCAACAGAAACTAGAAGCTTTATTGAGTTCTTTAGTTCTAGTGACCAACCTTTTCAGAAGAATTTATAAAGACTAATATTACCTTTATGACCCCTTCCTTCGATGTGGAGCTCACCCTATATCTCATTGATAGCTCCTCAGCTATAGACTCTTTCTGTGCTTGGATCTTTTCTATGGCCTGCCCAACTGCCAGGAGAAGTTACCCTCTTGGGAAAATCTTTTGTTCAGCTGCCTTTTTATTTGAGAGGATTTTTTTCTGTTTTTTCTTTAAAGTCAAACACTCTTTTGTCACAATTTCACAGAGCTTTTCTGAGATGCTCAATGTGTAGCCATAATTCCAGTTTCCACCTGTCAGAGTCAGCTCCAGATATTGCAGTCATTATTTAAACTGACACTTGCAGCTCTACATCTTGTTTGCATTCTTCACACTTTTGAGTCACTTGTCTGCTCATTAAAGTTAAAAAGTGCACCAGTTCTACATAAAATTAGAGTCCTCTTCTAAATCAATGACATGTCAGTATCAAAATTTCTATTGAGTTTCAAAAAATGCAATGATTTCAGCTCATATATTAAGATATTTTAAAAATGATAACCATCCTTGAAACTTACTGTAGGGTAGATGCCATGATATTACAGCATTGTTTCCAGAGAGAGAACTTGTAAGGAAAAATTTGAGTTTATAATCACTTCACTTTGAAAGCATTCAGAAGGTAAAAAAAATATCATTTCTTATAGACTGCCTTTCCCTACTGTGAATTGACTGTTGCAATTCCAGGAAAAACTTGACATGTCTTGCATAGAATTAGTTATCACTTTCTCATTATCAAGCCTCCCAGAACACTGTCCCATACTGATTTTCTTTCTCTCTATCTCATTTCAAAATTTCTTCTCGCTATGCATAGAAAATTCCATAATATATTTTCCACCTACTTCTGTGGTTATCTCTTATGTATAGCAATTCAGACTTTCATATTAGGCCCCCATACTGCCAAATTCCTCATTATAATAAGTTATTCATGAAAGCAGGAGAGTATGTAATATGGAGTTGTATTTATTCTCAGAGAGTGAGAGAAAGAGAGAAGGAAAACAAGATTCATTTGCATGTATGTAATCAAATAGTAACATATTTTTTCTTCTCTTGAACCCTTTCCTTGGCCTTTTACAGTTATTTTTTAAGTAAAGGTTGACAGTTTGTTTCCTATCAACATTTATAACACCTAAAGATACACTGGAGTCTGTACCATCTAGATGGACAGTTATCATCCAATCAATCATCAATTGCTCCTTGAGTCTTTTATTGAGTAGCTACTAGGTGTTCTTCACTGTGCAGGAACAGAAGATATAGTGATGGCCATGATGGATATGATCCCTGACTTCACAGATCTTATAATTTACTGAGAAAGGAACATTTAAACATTTACTCACATAATCAATTGATATCAATAGTAAGAAATGATAGTAAAATTACAGTGATGAGTGTGCATATTAAAAATCTGGAGGGTCAAGTATAGCTTCTGTGAGGAAGTTAAGATCTCAAAGACAAATTAGTCACCCGAATGTAGAAAGAATAACACTGCAGGCTGCCAAGCATAAGAAAAGGGATGTCTGAAGACCTTTGTAGCACAAGAAGATCTAACCTCTTTAACTATCTATGAAAAAGCCAATATTGCTAGAGATTCTGAAGAGAACAAGAATGAAACATATAGAAGGTCAAGCAGTGCCTCCATATGTTTTATAGGGCCTTTTATCTATGAGAACAGAGCATGAGTAAACATTGGGAAACCTTTTAGAATTTTCAACAGACATACGACATGAATAAGTTCTCACCTGAACAAAAAACACTTCAGTAGTTATGTGAATGAATTGAAAATCGGTCAAGAATCAATGTGATGGCCATACAATTCCACTCTTAAGTAGCTACCCAAGAGAAATGAAAATATACATCCACATAAACTCTTGTACATGAAGCTAGCATTATTCATAATAGCCAAAAAGTGGGCTCAAATGTCTATCTACTGATAAAAGGAGAAATAAATGCTATGTTTACATGATGGAATATTATTCAGCAATACAAAAAAATGAAATACTGACATATGCTACCAACATAATGTAACCTATGAACCTTAAAAGCATTATGGTAAGTGAAAGGAGAAAAACACAAAGAGCACATAGTGTATGTTCAATTTATACAAGATATCCATAAAAGGCAAATATATAGAGTCAGAAAATGTAATACATTAATGGTTTCCCTGGGGGACACGTGTGGAAATGGGGTTCACTGTAATCGGAATAGAGGATCCTGTTGGAATGATGAAAATCTTATAAAATGGGATTATGGTGGTAGTTGTCTATCTCAGCAATTTACTAAAGGTCATTGAATTATACAGTTAAAATGGTTGAATTTTATGATATGTAAGTTATACCTCAAAATAATTGTTAAAATTAGTATGTGCTCATTTGAAAGATAATGAGGAAGTTTAATAGTCTAGATATTGTGATTTACTGGCTGTAAGCATTGTGGGAGAGGCTGGTGTGTATATTTCTGGCAAGAACAAGTGTGGATTATGGACCAGATTGCATAAATCTGCCAATTATAAGTGCGTCCTGATGATTCCACTTTTATAAATCAAGTTGGTAGTCTTTTACTAAAAATTGGCAATGCTTGCTCTTAAAACTAAGGCTAAAACACAAAATCTTGACCCTAGATCTATCATCATCTTCCAGCCACATTACTGTTCCTACAACTTCTTAAGCTCAACAAATCCTTCACAAAGATATATAATGGATTATTATATAGCCACAAAAAAGAATGAAATCCTACCATTTGCAACAATATGGATGGAACTGGAGAACATTGTGTTAAGTGAAATAAGCCAAGCACAGAAAGACAAATCTCACATGTTCTCACTCATGTGTGGGAGCTAAATATTAAAAACAACTGATCTCATGGAGACAGAGTAGAATGATGATTACCAGAGACTGGGAAGGGTAGCAGGAATTTGGGGGGATAAAGTGGGGATGGTTCAGGGGTGCAAAAAATACAGTTAGATAGAATGAACAATATTTATCAACAAAACAAAGTGTCTATAATCAACAATACATTAGGGTATATTTTAAAATAACTAAAAGAGTGGAACTGGAATGTTCCAAACACAAAGAAATGAAAAATGTCTGAGGTGATCAGTACCCTAATTACCCTGATTTGACTAACTCACATCATATGCCTATGTCAAAACATCACATGTACTCTATAAAGATGTACAACTATTCTGTATTCATAATAATTAAAAAAAATAAATTAAAAAAAAAGATACAGGCTATGGGAGATACCTCTGATAATCCTGGATGCAGCAAATGTCCCGGCGACTTTCAGTTCTATAGTACCCAGGTACCTCCTCAGAAAGCAATAGAATGTGTAACGCTGAGTTTAGACAGCAACACTCTTCCGTGGCTTACAAGAGTCACAGACTGCTTATGTATGTATAAATCTCTGAGCATCCAAAAGAAAAAGAAGAAGAAACACATACACATTACAGGTTCTTATTCTAATGAAATGTATTCTGAAAGAAAACATGCTGCATGCCTTTCTTTTATTTTCATTCATATATTTTGGTTTTGTACCCAACCTTGAATTTTCAGTCTTACTGCTAAATAAGATACGAAAATTAATGACAGACTGTTGTTCACATCTTTTTACTGTGTGGGAAGTTTTTTCACAATTCATTTCAATCTTTCCTACATCCATACGTGCTTTTTATTCCTTTTAGAATCAAGCATAATGTAGATACATAAGAAAAAAACACCTAAAATATGGGAGGAAAGAATTATTATTTATCAGTTGCAGTAAAAGATATTTGTTCTGAACACTGAAAATTCAGGTTTTTTTTTTTACAAGTAGTCAATATTAAATTGTCTATGGCATCATTCCAATTCCCTTATCCCATTTATAGACAAACAAAACACATATTTTATTTCCTGTCTTTCTCCTATAATAATAATATTTACTGTGTACTTCTTATGTACCAGGCAAATTTATAAATGTTATTTCACACACATACTCATACACACACGCACACACACACACACAATCATTAATATAATTCTATGAAGTAAGTACCATTATTTTTCATAATTTACATTGAGGAAACTGAGACATAATGTAGTCAAATAACTGCTCAGATCAGTAAGTGGCCCAGTGAAGATACAATGTGCAGCCTTCTGCCTTCATGGTCCATATGTCTAACTATATAATACCATTTACTTCTCCTATAACTTTATAATTTCTTCCAATACTTTTAAGAGTTACTTCTTTACTCAACCAATCACTCTAACCAATGTGAGTTTTGGAGTATTAGAAATCCCGGTTCTTAGCTTTACAAACATTTTAAGAATCTTGTATCCTTTGTCCTTAGGTTCTTATTTCTTGCTTCACTAGAACTCCAAAATTACCAACTAAAGCAGAAAAATCCATTTGCTTTGGAACAAGAGATGTTGGTCAAACTAAGGAAAGAAAACAAAATCTGAAATACTTTGTCCAATTATTTTTAATAGGACTTACTTGACCCACCAGAAAACCTCATTCACTTATCCAATCACTTTTGATTTTTAGAATTACATGGGCTGAATGAATGGGCCTTGGAGTCAATGTGACATATGCTAGAAAGGACAAGATATTTAATGTTGATAGCAAACAATACTTGAAGCAAAGAATGTAGGAGGCAGAAGAATGATCATGGACTGCCTTGCACGTCATTTTAAAAAGTCTGCTTCATTCTGAAGATATTTTTTACATAACTAAAGATTTTAAGTGTAAAATTATGAGATAATATTGGCATTTGGGGAAAGATTGCTCTGATTGTAGAATAGCCCATTAATGTGACACAGACAGGATAAGGAGTTATGTTAGATGTTATTGCCATAGTCAAGGTGAATGACGATTAGGGTCTATATTATTGCAGGGGCAGCAATGATGACGGAGAGATAACACTTCAAGAAATATTTCAGAAGTAGTATGTGAACTATTTGGTGTTTTATTGGATGTGGGGAAGAGCAAAGAATTGAATGTATTTCCAAGGTAACTAGATTAAGTGACTCATTGAATGAAGGGGTCTCCAACAGGGATACAGAACACAAAAGAGAATAAGATTTGGGGAATAATTAAATCTTTAGCACCCATAGACTATAACAAAAGAGAATTCTGTAAAATTTTGAAATAAAAAAAGGAATGAAATTTTGACACATATAACAACATGCATAAACCTTGAAGACATTATGCTAAGTGAAATAAGAAAAAAAGAGAGAATTTCAAATGGAAGGAGGGTGAGTTAATTCTGGAAAGGGTTACAAAAGGAGTGTTAAATTTCTCTTCTTATATAGAAATAATAGTATGTTTTCAACTCCGTCTGTCATAGGCTCTCTTGATTACTCTTGAAATTATAAATTAATCTTAATAAGAGTCTACTAATTTTAGGTTTACAAATGTTGCAAACATTTCACACCATGTTAATCAAATAACAAAACAGAATGAAATCTGAATATCTCAATTGGCTTTATTTCACCTAAGAGAAGTTGAAAAAGGAATAGAACTAGTGGATAAGCTACTTTTTAAATTCAATAAGTTATTTTTCCTTTCAAGTTTATTTAGAAAATAATAATTGAGCCATTCTTATGAATTTAGCTCTACCTGATTCTGCAGAAATCATTTGAATAGTCTTTGTCTTAGTCAAATGGAAGCACAGACTAACACATGGACCTCTCATTTGGCAGCCTTTCAAGTCATTGCTTCTCTTGACTTCTACACTTTTCGCTCTGCTTTCTCTGTTAGATTGATAATAAATTTCAACTTCTCATATCTTTCTGATAGATCATGTGTGTAAGAACTTAATATTAGCATAGATTAATATTCTGTCTCATATCCTAATAAACCAGTAAAATATGTAATGCTATACATGCAGTATTTGTACATTGACTTATTTAAAGGGGCTCTTTTTGTAAAATAATGATTTGGACTTTTAAATGTAGAAATATTATATAATTAGTATGTTAATTACCAACAATTTATTTTCAATGCAATAACAATCTGGTTATGTGTGAGCTATGATACCCACCTTGCCGATGAGCATACGTGAAGCTCAGAATAGGCACAAAGACGAAGTCTTTCCACAATATTAATAAATCTGAAGGTGCTATAAAATACTCTTATCTTCCTAAAAATACCCTTTTATGGCATAATTAAATCTTTTATGATTTTTTCCCCTCGACATCCCTCTTGATTATCTTTGTTATCTTCAAGGAACAATGTGAAAGTCTTAAAATTCTAATCAAGGCAATTCTTTTGCTTTGCCAACTTTTGCAGAAACTATTAAGATTAACACATACTTAATGTTTCAAGTAAAAGTGGTATCACTTTTAAATTTCATTGATGTTGCATTTTGTCTACTCCAAGCTGCAGCAAAATGGCTATTTCTTCCAAAAAAGTGCAAGGAAAAATGTGCTCATTGTGTATTTTTCCACAGGGGATCGAAAATTACAATTATTAGTATTCATTTTACCAAATAATTTATTGCTAAGTAAAATCGGCATCCTTGATTCTGACTCTGAAATGATGACGTACACGATTCTCAAGATGGTGTTTCTGTCTGCATAATCATATTACTAACTTTCCAAAACATAATGTGGCTGTAGGCTTCTAAAAGTAGCAGGGTTGGATAACAAATAGCAGATTTTAAAACATACAGGTCCTCCTGGACCGGACCTCAAACAGAATGCGATCAATGGAGTGTAATAGAAATTCAGATGCAGAAAGTATCTCTTAATTTATTTAACACAATTTTATCATTCCATATATGATGAAATTGAGACTGAGAGAAGTGCAGTTATTTACTTGAGTCTCTATTTGTCATAATTCATGCAATACATAGCAATAAAATGTTACTCCTGCCTCTTGCATCTGATATCAGTGAGCATCCTATGCTAGAATTCAGCAGAAAAATTGAGGTGAGAAATGAGATACATCAAATTGTTCTTTGGAATAAAATCAATACACAATCAATTGACAAACATTTATAAAGTGTGTACTATATCTAATGCTGTCATATATATCCAGATGTTGTCAACTATAGTGGCTCATGGTTGCTTGTAGTAACATTCTTAACTCAGTAATCTTTAGAGTCAGCTTCATTCCCCTCATTGTCTATCTCCAACTGTGATAAGAGACAGTGTAGAAAACATAATATCCAAAGGTCATATCGTGTCAAAACCATGAATTTTATTTCAATTTCCAAGAGGGTTTTGTGTCGGTATTTCAACATTCATTAATTGCATCTGAGTCATGTTTTTAAAGCATCTTACCTTACTTGAATGTCTTTCACATAAGTTTCCCCAAGGACACTACAAATGAGCAACAGTCACTTTCAAGTTTCAAAACAGTTCTGCTAGAGTGACTAATGGGGATTAAAGGTCCCCAAATCAAGATGATATAAAATTCACTGGACTTCTGAGCAGGCAATCACAGTAAGGCTTTGAAACAAGACAACAATCATCATTGGAGCTGGACATAATAAAGGAAAGGTGGAAGTAGGTCTGAGGGGAATGAGTTAGCAAAAACAGACTTACACCTGTGTGTGGAGTTTTAGCATTTCAGAACTGAAGGGAAAATTAGCTGTCACTTACTTTAAATTACTTCCCACCATGTGTGAAGAAATTGAGGCCAACATAGGGCAAGGGACATATCCCACATCATACAGCTAGGTAGAATGGAAGCAGGAATTATAATCTATTTATTATTATTTTAATAATTATAGCTACGTAAACATTGAATATGCTCCCATATGAGGAAATCTATTATAAAATATATCATAGGTGCGCTTGGTGATTATATTGTCTATAATCTGATCTGCTGAAGTATTCATAGTCATCAATAAATTAACCAAAACACATTTCTTCACGTGAGAACTTTAACATATATGAAGACATACTTGATATCTATGTGTTCTTTCCTAACTGTCCTTTCCCCTTTGTCCCCAATCTATTCTAAACATTTCAAATTCATTTAACCATTTTGATCTGATTTAAAAAAAGCAGAGTTAAATTATTACCTTCCTTGACCATCCCTCTTTAAAACTGTGTTTTTAGTTTAGATTAAAAAAATAATAATAACTTCAATTGTAATTCACACTAACTTTTCAGTCAAACAAAACCCTTAGGTAATAAAAGCACACAATCTTTGGGTTGGAATGAGAACATTAAGCATAATCTCACTCAGCTACTTCTGATGCTTGAATCACCCCTACAATTCCCTCTTGGAGTCACTGTCCTCTGCCTGCATTTGAATAGTTCCAGTGACAGGCTACATATTCAAATAGCTCTGGCTGTTAGCTCTTCTTTATTTTGTGCTGAAATCCACATCCCTGTAATATCAAAGTATTGGTCCTAGTTTGCATTCTTGGGGTCATATAGCCACATGGCAAAACTCCAAATATTTACAAACAGCTGTATTGTTCACTCTGAATCAGTTCTCCTCAAAGCAAAATATTCTTGTTTTTCTCAACTCCTCTTACAAAATAAAGCTTAGAGTCTCCCTTAATTCTCTTGATTATCTAGTTTCTGGTCTCTGCCACAATCTCAATTTGTCCATAACTCATTTCAAATACTATATAAAAAAGAAAAAATGTTTGCGCAGATGCAGCTGGTTAGTGCCAAATATTCTAGATAATATGTATATAACAATGGAATCTAAGGTCACAATTTATTTTTTGATGACTTGTTCCTTCTACTGATTCATATGAAATGTGCTAACTGGCTCGAGTTTCTTATGCTTTTTTTTTTGATGTGCTACTGTTAAACCATGACTCTTTCGTTTTGCATTTCTGCCATTAGAATTTAGAACCAAATATAAACATCTATAAATTCATATTAAATTTTACTTTTTAAGTTGGAACCTTGAAGTTTGCTTGTGATATTTTTGAAGGAGGAGATTTTGCTTTGGTCATAAGACAGTTGTTATTCCATCCACGTTGCTTTGTAAGAGTGTAGCATGACCATATCTTTGATTTACTCATGTATTAAGTAATTGACTTAAAAAAAATAAAAAAGAGGAGGACAGGGTCAACTAAGTGTAAAGAGCTGTAGTATATACCTAGATACATGCCTTTAGTCACAATCCCTTCATCGATCATGTGAATGATTAAATGAAGTATGGTGGGGAAGCAAAACAAATAAGACAGATAAAAGCAGAACTTACCTGAATGGAGATCTGTTCATGTGAATACACATGCGCGTGCGCACACACACACACACATACACAAACAGACACACACACACTCGCGCGCGCACATATCCTCTCTGATTTCCTTCCTTTTCTTGATCAGTGCCATCCTCCAAACCACCTCCATGGAGTCTTTAGGAAACTTTAGAACATGGTTTGAATCAGAGCAATAATCATATTTTGGAAATGATTACTTTATAAACAATGGTTCTAATCCATATCCTCTTGTACACAAGATTACCATGAAATACTGACAAATGTCTAATAAAAATGAAGTCACATTATGCAACCTCAGACAAATAAATCTTTAAATTGAATACATTTCAATACAACTACCAATGTAATTTTATTTGTAAATTGATAAAATAACTTTAAAGCTTATATGAAAAGAAATTCTCAAAAATATAGAAGAAAATTTTGAAAATAGATACAAAACTACAAAATTAAAATAGGGAAAGTAACACTGATCACTTAAAAAGATTATAAAATCTAGAGTCATAGTCATATAGATATAATTGTGTATTATATACAATTTCTGTAGTTGGGGAAAATAATGTACCACTTATTAAATAGTATGACTGAAAATCCACTTTGAAAAAATAGCTCATATATTTCACTAAAACACATTCTAGATAGAAAGATTTTAATGTGGAAATAAAAGTTCATAATTGCTGAAATGCCATGTAAGTGATGGTTTACATATCTTTACATGTTAGTACAATGTCAGAAACCACACGTTATGCGACTATTTTAAAAGACTCATGTGAAAAGATATAACACAATTAAAAATCAAATTATGTGAAACAATGTAAAAAATGACACAAATAGTTTTATAAAACAATAAAAAGATAACCCAAATTCTATAAGAAAATTAATATAATAATATGAATAGGTAATTCATGAAAGATCTACAAATAGGCAATAAACCTGAGAGTCATCAATCTCTCTACAATTAAGCTGACAAGAAGATAGATTCTCCATAACTTATGCTGGCAAATTTTTAAAAGATTGCTAACACCACTATTATGGAAATGTCAGAAAATGGGTACCGTTTTCTCTCTACATGGAGTAATGGGTCAAATTTTGTGTGAGGCCAATACGGAAACAACTTGGTGTAAATTTTGGACATCCATCAAATGAATAATAAAAGCCACTAAGAATAATAATGTAGATGCATAATTATAGAACAATGTTTGGAATATATACAGAATACATGCAGGAAAAAAAATAGAAGAAAAAAACCTATATTGTGTCCCATTTCAGTTAAAAATGCATATGAAAACAAAATATGTCTATTCTAGCATTTACTTTTTACTCATTTAGTAAAATCAGTCCCAGACTTTTGCCTTTTCTCCCATTACTCATTATTACTCAAAAATTTATAACATTTTTCTAAGTATAGTCATAATCAAGAAATTTTTTATCACTTTGGGATGTAATGACCAATAAAGACAAAATGCTTGAGGAAGTTAAAAGCTTATCCTATAGTAAAGTTCAATATAATGTTTTATAAAATATTCAAATTATTGGAAATATGCATGAGGTATTATCAATATTATTGAGGTCAGTAAGTTATGACAAACCACAAACACTGAGATTTCTAGCTTGCCTGGTCTGACTATAGTATTTTCTCATGCCTGACCACAATGACATGGGGAACCATGTATCATATTTTGTCACAATTTCATATATAAATAATTACTATTATTCATATAATGTTCACTGTATGCCAGGTACCCTGATACTGGAAGAAGTACCTGATTTCCTTACGTTTATTATAAATTTCATGTATATAACCTAATATTAATTTTTCACAATAACTGGTTATACATATTTTATAATTTCCATTTCATTTTAATGTGAAAAAACACTTCTAGATTAGGTAATTTTCTCAAGGTCAATCACAAATATTCAAAGGATAGCATCAAAATTCAAAGTCCAATGTGTCATTCTCTGGAGTCCAGAGCCCTTTCTGGCATGCCACTCTGTATTGCAGGAATCACTCTGTGTAAGTGACTTTACAAGAAAAGGGACATAATAGTAAGACCACTAATCATACAAATAACATGAGCAAAATATATAAAGGAGATATATTTAAAATAAGAAAAGCAATGAAACGGAAAGTTGTTGCAACTGAGAACCAAAAATTGCCCAGAGTTTCTATCTTGGAACAAAAGATGAGATACATGGGTCTCATTATCTAATAAAAGAAACCAAACTAGTTTATCTGATCCACGTGAGTAGCAATCCACCTTGGTAAGAAGCAGTGGTCTGAGAATCAACAGTGTCTTCTGTGAGGCCCTGGATAAATTCTTGGATTTTTGTATACAATATTTAAGTTCTGAACTTAACAAAGCAACATTAATCTTTAACTGGTATTTTTAAATAGCATTTCAAACACATCCTTATTCAAGAGGAAAATGATAGGTAACCTTAAACTCATACATGAATAGTTATTACTACCATGGGTTCATTAGGTGAAAACTTATTAATGGCCCTTTGTAGAATTTCAATTACTATTTTGTCCCAAATTATATCATAATGTTTAAGATCATGAGCTTTAGCACAAACAGGATCTGATTTAAATTCCAAATCCACTACTCTTTAGATAAGGACAACTATATCTACTACACTGAAGCCACGTGAGAGCAAGAACCACATTTATATTCTTTACCACTGAATACCAGGGGCTAGCATAATGCTTATACAGTTAGTGTTCAACAAAAGAAAAAGTGTTGCATAAGTGAATTTAATTCTCTAAATAAAATTAAGACTAATAACGTCTGCATCATAGGATTGCTGCAAGAACGGGATTAGATAACATTTGTAAAGAGCTTTATAAAGTGCCTGACAGATAGTAAGAACTAAACAAATAGAAACTATCTGCATCTTAGTTATTCAGTCTATCATAATCATTCCTTTGAATATTCAGAATTTTCAGACAAACCTGAGGCGAGAACTCTTTGCAAAAGATTATTAGAATGCTCTGTACCCATCATATATTATGAACATGCATGGTCTCTAAATTATTGCTATATTTTCCTTCTTCCATTTCCCAGCATCAGGATCATAGACCTATGAGCATATACACATTACAATGCTAAATGTCACTGCTTATTTTTGAAAACTTTCTGTTATTTATGCAGTCCGGCTACAATCTGACTTTTATGTTTCCACATTTCACTTACATGATAACTGTATGAATGCACACACCTATCGTGTCTTCGCATTCTTGTCAATTGACCCTTTTCTCTGAGAGTAAATCTCTTGCAGTTCTTTCTATTCTTTCAAGAAACAAAAACATCACAACACAAAACAACACAAAACATAAAAGCTACCCACGTACACTCATCATTATTTTCTTTCTTCCTGAAAACCAGCGTGTGAAAACTACATAGAAAATCTGTTTTCCTTCAACCTCAGGTAATTTAGCATCAATCTTGGGTAATTATATATACACAATTTGTCTCTCCACTAATTTCAAAAGAATCCAAATAAAAGTTTTATATCAACAGACGCCCTACGAAAATAGCATGCCCTTTTTAATTTTATGAGTATTATAGTAGGTAGACCTGCAATTGCGGCTTCAGCTCTGTGACACAAAAATCAAGTTGATTAGGAGGTGCTACTGTCACTGCTCTTTGTTCACTAGAAATGTGATTAGCATACCAATATGGTATGATATATATGAGATATAAATATGATATAATGTATATAATTTGAATCACAGAATATTAGAAAGGAAGAGAATCTCAGGCAAATAAGTTATTTTATAGGCGCCTTGGGTTGAGTTCTCCAGAAGAAGAAACTTAGATGAGGATTTGCAGCAAGGGGTATATGAAGGAAGTGCTCTCGGGGAAGACTGGTAAGAAAATGGAGAAGGTAGAAGTAGGAAGAAATCAAGAAAGGGTGTGCTCTCTGGCAAAATCCTAGCCTCAAGTTAATCACAAAGGGAAATTCTAGAGTGGAAATAACATCTTAGGGTCTACTGTATTTAGAAACAAGGGGCTGAACCTTCTCATTTCTGTATGAAGCAGTCTTTGGTTACTGTGTATCCCCACCTCAAGGACATATAAATTCCCATGTTCTTATGGCTATCTATTTTTTGCAAAATGTGTCCTGTCTTATGAAGAGAAGCAGAGATACAGCAGTTAGAAATTAAAGATCACAGAGGGTAAGAAGGAGCCTACAGGAATGGCAGAAGGATCCAAGGCAATCTGGGCAGAACATTGCCAATATCCAATACAACAAACAGGTAAGGAAACTGGTTCCCTAGATACCTAGATAAAAAAATCAAAGACACAAAGGTACTCAAGGACAGAATCTAAGTCTTCTGGTTCATAATCCAGGACATGCTTGTGTTGGTTTAAAGCAAGTACCAGGATAGCAACCCTTGATAATTCCAGTTATTTTACATAAAAGAAGATTTGTTGGTTTATGACTTGTATTGTAATTCCCCCAAATGATAGAGTAGTTTTAACCTTATTTCAGTGGACCTTCTGTTTCCAAAGATATTTACAGTTCTAATTCCCTTTGACTTTTGAGAACTCAGTTGGACAGACATTATAACCTCTGTTTTCACTTAAAAAAACATCTTTTCTGAGATAAAAAAAAAATTACATGAATCTTCTAACAAATAAGTTTGCTATGTCCATAAATAGGACTTAAAATTATAGATCTGCTTGAACTTTATTTAATAACACCCTATTTTCTTAAAAAAAAAATTGCTGCTAGATTATTTTCATCCAGTAACACCCAAATACAAATTGTTGCACACATTTGTCCCAGGCAAGATGGTTAGGAATGAAACTACTTAGTTTGTCAGCCTTGCCCATAGTTTTCCTCTTTGGACTTACATTAGATATCACTTAATGAGCATCTAACTCCATGTTCTTGATTTACAGAATATAATAGTGAAATTGATAGTGACGTAATCATTTTAATTTTTCTTAAAAAGGGGGAGTATCAAAAATAAAAAATTGTTTCCAAATTAAACAACTAAAAATAAAACAGGAGAGAGAATTACAGAAGTGTAGTGAAGGATGCTTGGTAGGCTGTTGTTAATTCATCCTCTTAGGAGCAGATTTTTATTGCACATATACTTAAAGAAAAAGTAGATAGAAATCCTGGTTTCTAACTATTTCCCTTCTCTTTTATATAAGAGAGGGAGAGAGGCAGGCTTCTATGCGGACAGATACCATGCAACCGGGTAGTTATCTCTTCACCAGGAGGGTGGAAGTTGGTTTGACAATTGCTAATGTATTTTATTTCAAAAGCATAAAAGAGCACAAGAAGTCTTTTCAAGTTCACCCTGCTATGTTTGCCTGAGACTTATGAAAGCCTTTGAAATGAAATGTGAAAGCTTTAAAGATTATGGTTAGCACCTGGCACAGTGCTTTTGCACAGTAGGCACTTAATTGTATTGGATATGCAATTGTTTCCCTTTTACAAATACAAGTGCAAAATCTGTCTATTCTTGCTAATATATAATAAATAATACTTTCAGACTGTTTTTTCCAAGATACTTGTCCTTTGATTTCTCTGATCCTTATTTAACTTGATATTTGCCCTATCATGAGCTTTCTGTCCAACAATGGACCTTAGAAACCCAATTAAGTATTAATTAGCTGTCTCTCATCCTTTCTAGCTTATAAAATGCATGAAGATAATGCTATAATTTTAGAGAAGGGAGTTCCATTCAGCATTTCTATCTCCTTTCTGTGCTCCATCTCTCCCTTTATCCCTTCGTTTATTTCATTTCATGCTTTAGTTTAAATTATATTTGTTTTGTTTTCACTTTTTTTCTGGAGAGCAAGTCTGCCTGTATCTTTTTTTTTTTTTTTTTTTTTGAGACAAGAGTCTCACTCTGTTGCCCTGGCTACAGTGAGTGCCGTGGCATCAGCCTAGCTCACAGCAACCTCAGACTCCTGGGTTCAAGCAATCCTCCTGCCTCAGCCTCCCGAGTAGCTGGGACTGCAGGCATGTGCCACCATGCCAGGCTAATTTTTTTCTATATATTTTTAGCTGTCCAATTAATTTCTTTCTATTTTTGGTAGAGATGGGGTCTCGCTCTTGCTCAGGCTGATCTCGAGCTCCTGAGCTCAAACAATCCACCCGCTTCGGCCTCCCAGAGAGCTAGGATTACAAGCATGAGCCACCGCGCCCAGCCTGCCTGTATCTTTTATGGAAATTAGGAACAGGAAATAGGCCTGATGAAACTGGTCCAGTTATCTCTACCTATTCATTGCAATGGTTTAATTTAAAGGAAAGAAAGTGACCAGTCAGTATTTTAGATATACAAACATGTCAAGTACAAATTTAAAACTCTTTTTTAAGACCATATGTAAATGTTGTTGCTATTCACAACCTGAGATATTCCATGCTACTCACTTCCTAATTATCATTGATAATGGAGATTTCGTTATATTTATATGTATTATTCAGGAAGTGTCTTTCAACAAAATAAGATACTCTGCTATGTTAATTAGTTAGGAGATAAGATATCATATAGGTAGATAATAAATTTCTGATATACTTTACTTAATTAGTACTTAGGACACTAAATGCCAGTCTTTCCTTTGGGCATATACTGCTGCTTAAAAAGTAAGTTTAAAAAATATTTTTAACCAAGTAAAGGGAAAGTTTTTTTTTTATTAGAAACTTTATGGTATTATTTTATAATTGAAAATTTCTGTGTTGCATATATTCTAAAAATATTTTAGACTCTTCTAATTTTATTATAAGAAAATAGTTTTATGAATGCATATTTAAGATATTAGCTTCTTTTTTGAGTTGCCTATCTGAGATAATTATATACTGTTGTGTCAAAAATTTGAATGCTTCCATGTGGAAATAAACAAACAAACAAAAAATTCTTAGATATAAGGAAGTTGAAACACCAGTTCTAAAGCAAACAAATAACAAAGAACTAAGTCTGAAATTCATTTACATCAGCCCAAGAAAGCATATCTATGTGAAATCAGGTGTCTTTTTTTATATAGACCAGCACTATTGAAGCTTCATCCCCTGGATATTGTTCCAGTTTCATCAAACAGCCATACCAAAGACAAACCCTGCCCCTATTTGAAGAAAAAGAGTTAAAGATTGTTAGGAATTTCTATTCTTTTGAAAATCACTATCAATGAAGAAAATTCAATAAGAAGGAGCAAAATAATACCATGATAATAAAAGAAAAACTGATAACAGAGAGATTAGAAAAGTGGTAAGAGCTGGGAAGTGGTTATCCTATTGAGCTATGTTACTCTTATTTCCTTAACTAGCTATAATATTTGGAGAATCTCTCCTAAACCAACAGTGATTGTAACCTCCCATTTGAGAAAAGCTACAAAACCACAGTACTTCCATCTTTCTATTAAAATTATCGTTATGACTTTGTAGTCACAGATGAGTCTAGATAAACCTGTCTCCATCTTCATAGAAAAGTTATTTGGTTTCTGCTTTCATTTTGTATTGTTTTAATTTTATACTTATGGCTTAAAGCTCTTCAGCTAATAGATTATTTCAACTGCATATGTTCATTTTACACTGAAATGTATACTGGGATTCACAAAGTTTATGGCTTTCAGAGACAATTTTTACATTACCTAAAAATCATTCCATGTTGTGATAATGATTGCAATTATCACTCAACACCTAATAATATGAAGTTCTTCAGCAGTTAAACTCATCTTGAAATTCGAGTCCCTTCTAAATGCTAGTGAAGTCGTTCACAGCACAGTCATTAACACTCAATGAATTTTTTGCAAGTATTCCCCAGAACAACTCCAACCTAACTCTTTCCTTTGGTGATAGAGAGTTCACTCAGTTCATATGCTAATTAAGGAAGAGCCCAGCAACCCCATGGAGAATCTGGGGGCAGGGAGAGTACCAGGATATAGGCACTTCCACTTTCACGTAATGAACTCAAAAATAAAACTTGGGAAATAAATATATAGATCCCAGGAAGAAGAATATTTGAAAGACTTCAGCTCTGTGACATGCTATGGAGTAGACTGTTGTGTGTTGGAACTACAACAGTAGTGGCTGAGAAGAGAAGACAATCAGAACTTGAGTGTAGAGCATAAAGAAAAGAAAGAACCAGAATTTGTTTACGTGCCTGTCTCCCTACTGTGAATAACCTCCAACTTGTTCTTCATGAAAAATCAAAAAGGAAGGAAATGTACTAACATTTATTTGAATACCTATTGAATGCAAGTAATATAGGTACACTTTATTTAGTGTTTTATTTTTTTCCTGTTCCTTTTATTGTAATTTATTTTATTTTTATCAAGTTATGATTGACATACACAAACATGAATATATTTAATGTGTACGTCTTGATGAGTTGGAAGATAAATATACATCTGTGAAATTATCACCATACACAATGCCCTAAACTTAAATGCCCTAAACCATTACTTCTAAAAATTCTCTCTCTCTCTCACAGATAATAACATTTAACATAAAAGCTACCCTCTTAACAAATTTCTAAATGTATATAAGTATCATCAATTATATGCACTATGCTGTGCATTAGATCTCTAGGACTTATCCATTTTGCACAACTGAAACTGTATCCTTTGATCAATGATTTCTTCTTCCCCCGGCCTTGGCAACCACCATTCTCCTTTTTCCTTCTCTGAATTTGACTATTTTAGATTCTTTAGGTTCTATAAGTGGAATCATGTAGTATTTGGTCTTCTGTGTCTAGTTTATTATACTTAGCATAATATCTTCCTAGTTCATTCATGTCATAGCAAATAGTAACATTTCTTTATTTTTTAAGGCTGAGTAATATTCCATTGGGTATATATACCATATTTTCTTTGTCCATTTATCTGTCGATGGATACTTAATTGGTTTCCATATTTTGGCTACTGTAAATAATGCTGTAATGAACAAGGAGATGAAGATATCTCTTTGAAATTCTGATTTCAATTCTTCTAGGTATATACCCAGAAGTGGAATTACTGGATCATATAGTAGTTCAATTTCTAGAACTATTTCTATTTTTTGAAGAACTTCCATCCTGTTTTCCATATGGACTGTAAAAACATCTTAATAGTATCATCTTTACACAACTTGCTGTGGTAGGTGATATAAACACTTGATGAGGGAATAAGTGAGTAGCAGCTGGTAGGTGCCAGAACTAGGACTTATTTTAAGTTATGACATTTTCTATCAGATCACACTGCCTTACAATAATAGCACAAGCCATTGCTTTGACATAGGGATACTCAGAAGTCACAGTGTGAGAACTTCAGTTTCCAGTTTGACATGTAAAGAACCTGGAAGTTATTACTGCTGTCCTTACAAAAGAAGAAAGCTGAACAAACTGAAAATCAAAAAATCGTCTTAGATCTGTTAAAGAATTGTGGTCATAGAGCAAACAGAAATACCCCTTAAATTGGAGAGGCAGACAGGTAGATACAGAGACTCACAGCTTACGGGGAGCAGAAGCCCACGCAAGGGTTCCTGAGGCTAAAGCCAGTATCAGTAAGAACACCTAAACTATAATTCCACTGACTGGAGTCTCAGCATGGACCAGCTGAAGAACTAAAAATTGGGCAGTCAGTCTTGGGGAGCCCCACATTTTTGTGAGTTTTACTTCAAAGAGCCCCATAAAATTCTCATTGTGAAGATTGGAAAAAAATCTTATTTTGCTTTGGGCAGGGAGAGGGGGAAAATAACCATTTTGAAACAGTTATTTCAGTTTACAGAGGAATGAATCCGCTCTCATTAACAAGACCTTCCCTTAAGATAAACTGACTTATCAAAATCTAACACACTTGGGTTTTACCAAAACTTAACCATCCTAGAGAGGGAAATATTCAACTCCAGGTCCCTATGACCTTCCTATCTCACCTATGAGAAGAGGAAAACTGAGAAGAGCATGTGAAGGTCAGCCTATGGACAGCACTGATTAAAAGATTGAGATCTAACCATAGGATTATAGAGTAGTGCCCCTCACTGGCACCTTACCACTCCATCAGTAGGGGTCCTGTATAATAACTGATTACAGTGGAATCAACTGCAAACCTCAGACTCTATTTAAGAAAGAATCTCTAGGGAAACCCAAAGAAGTCAAAAGGGAAGACCAAAAGAAGGACACTAGAGGAAATTTTAGCCTGTGATTCCATACTTACAGCAAACAGTAAATGCCACCTAATTCTTAGCCAGATAAACATAAAACTTCACACTAAAGGCCCATTTACCACAGTGCTTTTACCCCATACATTATGTATGTCTTTCAACAAAAAATTACAAGTCATGCTACAAGGGAAAAAAGCAGTCTGAAGAGACAAAGCAAGCATTAGATATGACAGAGAATTTGAAATTATCAGACTGGGAATTTTTTTAAAAATATGATAAATGTTAGGGGCTCTAAAGGAAAAAATGGGCAACATGCAACAACAGATGGGTAATATAAACAGAGATATGGAAACTCCAGGAAGAATCAAAAGGAAATACTACACATCAAAAATAATGTAATAAATAAAGAATGCTTCAATGGGCTCATGGGTAGATTAGACATAATCAAGAAAAGAATCAGTGATGTTAATAGAGAGTTAATAGAAGAGAGTTAATAGAAACTTCCCCAAATGAAAAACAAAAACAAAATAAATAAATAATAATAATAAAAAAACTGTACAGAATGTCCAAAAAATATGGGTCAATTACAAAAAGTATAACATATATGTAATGGATATACCAGAAGGAGGAGAAAGAGAGAAGAAAATAAATATTTGAAATAATAATGGCTGAGAATTTTCCAAAATTAATAAGCATAATTTTCAAAATTAATAGACATAAAACCACAGATTTTGGAAGTTCAGGGAACATTGAGCAGGATAAATACCAACAAATTTACGCTAGGCATATTGTATATAAATTGCAGAAAATCAAAGACAATGGGAAAAACCTTAAAAAGCCAGGTTGGGGGCAGATGGTAGAAAATACCTTAGCTATAGTATAACAAAAATAAGAGTTGATTTTTCTTTAGAAATCATGCAAGCAAAAAGAGAATGAAGTGTATTGCTAAAGTGCTGAAAGAACAAAATGAAAAAAAAAAAAAAAAGAAAGACAACTTAGAATTCAGTATCCAGTAAAATTATCCTTCAAAATTGAAGGAGGGCTGGGAACAGTGGTGCCTTGGTCCAAGCTAATGGGGAGACTGAGGTGGGAGGGTCACTTGGATGCAGGAGTTCAAGGCCAGCCTGGGCAACATAGCGAGCCCCTGTCTCAAAAATAAATAAATAAATAAAATGATGTACAAAAAAAGGGAAAGAAAAATACTTTTTCAGACAACAAAAATTGAGAAAATTTGTCACCAGTAGATCTAACTTGCAAGAAATATTAAAAAGCTCTTCAGAGAGATGGAAAATTTTACAGTTCAAGAGCTACGATCTATGTACAAGATAAAAGAGACTTAGAGAAAGAATAAATGAAGATAAAATAAAAATTTTAATTTTTCTTATTCTTCATTGATCCAATAGATAATAGTTTGTTTAAAATAATAATTGCAACAGTGTATCTGATGATTGTACGAAAGGCTAAGTGAAATGAATGACAGCAATGCAACAAACACGGAATGGGAACAGGAAGTAGGGAAGACCCTACACTAACAGGGAAGCAGCACGGTGCTACCTGCAGCTCCCCACAGATTAGTTGTAAATGTATTTTGCAACTTTAGGCAATCCCTGCAAAATATAAAGTCACAGGATAAATGTGAGAGAATCTTCCTCTTTCCTCCTCCAGCAACTTTGTCTAAATCATTTTTGTGTCCAGGTGTAGTGCCCAGATCTTCCAAGCCTGGGAAAGACATATACTGCAGTTTTCAATAAGTACAAAAGTATAGGAACAAAGCTAAACTGTGAAATTTCAAAGAGTCAATATGCTGTTATTTCAGTTTAATCAGAGCAAGAATAAAAAAATAAAAAAAACAGGTATATAAAAAAACATATACTGCAGGATAGGATTTCGGATTTAGTACATCGTAAAGAGTGTTCAAAAAGTCCTCTACTTAGCACAGACTATTCTGAAATGTGAATATGCAACCTAGAGGTTTTTAATCTCAGATGGAAGCATGCTGATTAATCAAAACGCAATGCCTGCCTGTCATTTTCAATAATAGCTGTAAGATAATCAGTGAGATTAAAGGAGTAGGTGCTCTAATCGATGAAGAAATCAGCGCACTATTGCACACAATGTTTCCTTGTCTTTTTATGATTATTCTTTCATCATTTAAGTCACATCTATATAAACTTCAAGGCAAAATTATGAAAATTAAATAGAAGATTTAAACTGTAAATTGGTTAAAAACAACAAAATCTATCCATTTCAAAAGAATATGGCTACAAAGCGGAGAAAAATAGTTATACACTTAAAGAAAACATGTGATCATGCTTTGTTTTCTTTTCTAGGCAAACCAAATATGATTTGGACTGAAACACACATGTTAGGCTATTGGTATTGAAATGAGCATTTCAATTATCATTTCCTCCAATCTCTAATCAGAAACCCAATCTGTTCTTTTAGAAAAAGCTTCTGGCTTAAAAATTTTTAATCTCTGCAAAACTGTTTTACACCCACATTGTTTTCTTTAATAGCCCCATCCTCTTAACTGCTGAAGTTTTATGTGTGTTTATGTAAGGCATGGAGTGCATTATGCATTATGCATTCCGCTGTTAGCTCCAGGGGAATGGGGGCAGTGCTCTGCGAAAGCAAGGGCATCTATTAAAAGTTTATGGATGATTCTGCATCTTTTCTTCAAATTAGTAATGATTTTTCAAGCTGAAAAAAACAAAACATAGATCCTGTTTTGAGAAGAGAAAGCATTATGAAAGAGGGACAAAAGTAAAATGATTTCCCCATGTCTTTTGTTCCAAAATATATCAGCATTTATTTTATCTGGAATTTGAGATTCTGTTGCAGTCAGATCCAAGTATCCTTTCTGAGGCTCACCTAGTAAATTCCCTAAGGTGCATTATCCCTATCTTTCCTACCCTCCCGGCCCCCCTGTGAAGTATTATAACATCTTTTCCAAAGGCCTCCTACCTGGTCTGCCTACTTCTTCCCATCCCCATAGTCTCTTCTTAAGAGGGCTCCCAAAGTGATTCTCTTAACATACAATTTAGACCATGTGATCTCTGCCCAGAGTCTCTCATAGCCCCCCAACTTTACAAAAACCTCCTAAACCTTCCCAAACCTTCCCCAGACTTCCCAAAGTCCTTCCAGGCCTTCCATATTCTGCACACTTCCTCCCTGCCCGCTTCTCACTCCTGCTGACTCTCATTTTATGCTCCTCCTCTCTCACATGGCTCCTGCCACTCTGGCCGTCGCTGTCTCTGAGACACTCCAGGCACACTCCTATCTCAGGGCCTTTGCACTGCTATTCCTTCTGCTGAGAAGGCTTTTACCCACACATACCACACAGCTAATTTCTTCATGACATTGAGATATTTGCACAAATGTCATCATCCCCAGGACTCTACCTTGAATACTTGATTTAAAGTAGCCACTTGACCACCACACATGTTTTTGGTCCTTCTACTCTATATTTTAATTTTCTTTGCTTATTTCTTTTTTGTTGTTGTTTATTATCCCCTAGCTACAACATGAGACTCACAAAGGCAGGATTCTTTGGTCTTTACTAGCTGACATTTCCAGTACCAAGAATATTACCCAGCACACATTAGGCACACACACTATTTGTTGAACCAAATTGCTGAATTTCTTGGCAACGTCCTCACCAACCTACTCCCTTTAGCACTACTCCTGTACACTCAATCTTTTGCCACACACACAGTCTTACAGATAATGAAAAAAAGTCCTTTTAATCCCTATCGCATGCTATATTTCTAATAAATTATAACTCATTGTTGATAGCCACAGTAATAGATAATGCAAGCAGTGTATTTAATTTTTTTTCAAATGAGCAACAGAGCGGTAAACCAGTGTAAAATAATCACAATTTATATTTCTACCCACTGCATTTCTTCTGATAAGGACCACAGATCAACAATCCTTTTACACAGAAGAATGCATCATCCATCAGCTGAGGCCAAGAAACTGGGCTTTTGAAAAACACGAATCAAATAGAATGGTACTGGCACAATTTGCCCTACTAAATATTTAAGATTTCTACTAATATGGAATATGTTGACATTTTTTGGATTCTGAAAGAATTGTGACATTGAGTCATCTTGTTCTGCACAAGGCAGAAATCTTTCTTTATTGTCATCAATTGACAGAGACTTGTCAGTTTGGGAAAACTGGATAACAGACTTGCATCCTTTTGCTTCCTCTGGGTATGTCAGTTTTGTTTTCACATATTGCTGATTGCCTGATTTTCATTTGTGTATGTATTGAAGATGTGGTTGGTGTGATGGGCAGAGTACCAAAATCTAACTCATTTTCCTATTTGGGCATCTGAAATCTTTGAAGTAAATAATAGTGGGACTTCCTGGAATCTCTCTTGAATGTCCAGGCAATGTGTTGTTTGGTCTACCCACACTTCATGTCCCATGTGATTGAGACAGGATTTTACAATAAGAAATATAATATAAATATTAGTTACTCACAGCCTATAAATCCTAGATTTTGCTTCCTGACAAAAATCACACTAACTATATTCTTTAGAAAGCAGGAAGTTCTTCTTTGTCTACTTCTGACCGGCAGTAGACTCCCAGCATGACATATCATTCTCCAAATCTTCTCAAGCAAATAATAAAGCATTGTTGGAGTGCATGCTAGAGTTTGTCATGTCTCCTTTCAGTTGTTAATTTGGATGTAATCAGACCTTACATGCATTCTAATGTTCCAAAAGTTTTCCCGTTTATTATCTTTATGTAGCTTTATAATAGCCCCGTTAAAAATGGTACATCTGGGCCGGGCGTGGTGGCTCATCTCTGTAATCCTAGCACTCTGGGAGGCCGAGGCAGGTGGATCGCTCAAGGTCAGGAGTTCGAGACCAGCCTGAGCAAGAGCGAGACCCCATCTCTACTAAAAATAGAAAGAAATTATTTGCACAACTAAAAATCTATACCAAAAAAATTAGCCGGGCATGGTGGCACATGTCTGTAGTCCCAGCTATTTCGAAGGCTGAGGCAGTAGGATCACTTGAGCCCAGGAGTTTGAGGTTGCTGTGAGCTAGGGTGACGCCATGGCACTCTACTCCGGGCAACAGAGTGAGACTCTGTCTCAAAGAAAAAAAAAAGGTACATCAGATTCCCCAAATGTTACATGAAAAAAAACTAAGATACAAAATGATCAAATGGTTTTTATAAGGTCAAACATTGAGGTAATTGCATGTTAGGGTAACAGCCAGGATGTTCTGCCTGCCAGCCTTGTCTTTTTAACATTAGTTTATCTGTTGCCAAGTGTACATGCAGAGTCATCCCTATAATAAAACATCAACGAGAAATCTAAAATGCTCTCTATGCCTCCATCTATACCTGTTCATTCTCATCTCTTGCACATCCCCACTATTGCTTCTGGTTGTCCCCAGAAGTTTTCACATGTGCTAACAGACAAACTCATTCTCTTCCAGCATTAGGGTCTCTTCTACCAATCTGTACTAGATAACTCCATCCTCAGTGAGTAGAGCATCACCTCTCAAGTGTGTTCAGCTAATTCTTCTCTAGGTAAGGATTGCTTTACTGAGCCTGCTGTCTCCCAAAGCCTGACCAGCAACCTGCTACTTCCCATTGGTCCTAATGGGCCATGATCTTGGCAGAAATGAGAAGAATGGCTCCTTCTTCATGGGGGTCTTACCTAATCCATGATATCAGACTGGGAGCAGAAGTCTCATTATCTTTCTCCTCATTCTCCATTTTCTTTTATTTAAAGCATATAAAAAGATGCTCAACATCATTAATTATTAGGAAAATGTGAATCAAAACCACAATGAGATATTACTTCACACCCATTAGAATGTATATTCTACTGGATTTGGACTTTTGTACTTTTACTAGAAAAGAAATTGTTTTGCGCTTTGATAATTTACAAAATCTGTATAATACTATCAAATGTATATTCAGTTGATCCAGGAACAGCATGGGGATTAGTGGTATTGACCTCCTGTGCAGCTGAAAATCCACATACAACTTTGGACTTCACCAAAACTTAACAGCTAATAGCTACTATTGCTTAGAAGACTTAACATAACAGTTGATTAACACATATTTTGTGTGTTCTATGTACTATATATTGTATTCTTACAATAAAATAAGGTGGAGAAAAGAAAATACTATTTAGAAAATCATAAGCAAGAGAAAATACATTTACTATTTATTAAGTGGAATTGAATCATTATAAAGGTCTTCATACACATCATTTTCACCTTGAGTAAGCTGAAGAGAAGGAGGAAGAGGGGTTGTTCTTGTTGTATCAGGGGTGTTAGATGAAGAAAAAAAATCCGAATATAAGTGAACCTGCACAAGTCAAACCCATGTTGTTTAAGCAATAACTGTATTTGCAATTTGTTTTTCACATTATACCTTCTGCTTTTGAGGTTTATCCATGGTTGAGATACCTCATTTATTTTAATTACCATATAGAAGTTTCTTGTAGTAATACACAAGAGTTAAATTATCTATCTCTACAGTAAGTGAAATTTATTTATTAATTTTAATAAATTAAATTAATTTTTCCCTCTAATGACTTACTCCTATTTCTAGGCATGCTTCTGATATAGTTTGTCTAGAATACCATAAGTAGAATCAAAAGTCATAAATATTAGCATATGAGATACCGGTATCTTCAACATTATTATTTTTGCCAAATTGTTCTTTTTTGTAGTAATTATAACTTGGTGACTATTGCAAAGTTACAACTACTTCAAGTTGTAACTACTACAAATAGTTACAAGTACTACTACTACTACTACTACAGGTAGTAGTTACAATTTGCCATCTAATGTTACTCATGAGCAACACGTAAATATGCCTATTTCCCTGCATCTTTGCCAGCAACTGACATTATTGATTTTTAAAACTTTTTTCCCATTCTGTAAGGTGAGAAATCATGTCATTGTTTTATTAATAATTTATTTACATTTCATTGATTAACAGTGAGGTTGAGCATCTTAATTGAATATTCATATTCGATGTTTATATTTTTCTAGTTTAAACTGCTCAAATTTTTTCCTATTTTGCAATTATGTTGATTTGTCCTTATTAAGAAGTTTTAGGAATTCTTTGTATAATCTTGTTAAAAATCTTTTGTTGCTTATGTGTGTAAATATCTTCATAAATCTGTAGCTCATGTTTCTACTGTTTATGATATTTTTCTGTAGTTTTAAAAGTCTAATCTAGCCATATTTATAGTTTTATGGTTTGTATTCATTAACCATTATGTATAAAATATTTTTCTATACTAGAATCATAATGATGGTTTGCTATATTCTTGTAAGGGTGCAAATTTTAATTATTGTGTTATTTATAGAGTGAGGTAGAGATCTACTTTTTTTTCCTACATGAGTACAATGCTATTTTTAAGTGATCTACATTCTCTTTTAATTTGATATGCCTTCATCCTAATTACCTGGCTCCCAAGTGTATGTAGGCTTGTATCTAGATTTCATAAATCTATGACAGCATCATAGTGTTTCTAATCACTTTTACTTTAATTAAATACTGATATACTATAAGAAAAATTCTTGCACATATTTTTCTTTATTGTTTTAAGTATTCTTATCTTTTACTCTTCTATTAATTTTAAGATTCACTTCTAATTCTCAGAAATATTCTACTGGTTTTCAAAATCTCTTTGAATTTTGTATTCAATTTAATTACTTGTGAATCATGATAATTTTGCCTCTTCATTTTTAATTCTTGTATATTTTCTTTAATTTTCTTATTTTACTTGAGTGGCTCAACTGTCCAATAAAATGATGACTAGAAATAAAGAAATAGAGATGCTTTCGTGCTGTTGGCTTAAAAATTTGACAAATATTTAAGCATCAAGTACAATGTATTTGGCCAGTTTTATTAGATATCCATTATCAACTCAAAGAAATTCTGTTTTAGCATTGCACTTGTTAACAGTTAATGTCATAATTTGGTGTTGAATTTTATGAAAAGCTTTTTCCTCTCATGTATTTTTTTCTCCATTAATTTGATAATGTGATGAATAGCTTTAATAAATTTTCAAAATCAAATCATCCTTGCAGTTTGAGATAAATGCTTCTTGGATTTTTATTACATTCCTAAATTGAATTTTTTCCTATTTTATTTAGTATTGCATCTACGTGTGTACTTGAAACTGGCACATAAATTTGGTTACTTAAACTTTTGTTGTCCGGCTTCGAATCAGAATTATATTAGCATTATAAAATGATCGGAGAAACCTTCTATTATAGAATAGGATTATCTGTTCTTGAAGATTTCATAGAATTTCCTGAGCCTGGTTGATAGTTTTGAGGGTGAAGGGATAGGAAAATTGTGAAGTATTTGTTCACTTTTTTTAATGGTTTTATGTTCTTGTAGTTTTTTGTTACTTTTTAAAGTATTGTTTCAGTTAAATTTTGAATTGGTGGAAAATATATTCTTAACATGCATAATTAGGAAGCATAACATCTTCACCTTTCTTGTCCTTTTAGCAGCATTTGAGAGAGTAGATAAGTCCCTTCACCAGGCTCCAGGCCCCTCTCTGCTGTTTGCCCTCCTGCCTCTTTGCTCTCTGCAATTTCCATTCCTCTTCCTCCACCTGACTTTTTCACTGGAGTGATCAGTAATCAACCCTCATGTCTTCTCAGTCTACACTCGTTAACAGGTGATTTCATCTAGCCTCATGCTTTTATATCTGCAGCTCAGGCTGCTTTTCTAAACGTCAGTATTCAGGTGGCTACTTGTTATGTCCACCTCAATGTTCAATAAGCATGTCAAAGTTAAAATGTCCAAACTTGTGCCCCGATTTCGCCCACCCAATTATTCTTGTAGTCTTCTCCCTTGATTAACAGCAACTCTTCCTTGATTGCAGACTTGGAAAAGACCATGAGCCAAAGGACTCGGGTAAGCCCTACCTAGACTCCCGACCCACAGAAACTGTGAGATAATTAATGTTCTAAGCCCCTAAATTCTGGGTGGTTTTATACAGCAATAGATAACTGCAATCATGCACCGCATAACAACATTTTGGTCAACAATGGACTGCAAACATGACGGTGGGGCTCCATTATAATGGAGCTGAAAAATTCCTAGCAAAGTTATAACATCACAGTGGAAAGCATTATTCATGTGGTGGTGATGCTTGTGTGATCAAAGCTGCTGCACTGCCAGCCATATAAAAGTATTGCACATACAATTATGTACAGTGCATAATATTTGATAGTGATAATAAATGACCATATTACTAGTTTATGTATTTACTACATTGTGGTTTTTATTGTTATTTTAGAGTGCACTCCTTCTACTTACTTTTTGTTTTCTTTAAATTAACTGTTCTTAACAGTTTAAGAACTCTTCTTAAAAACAACCTCAGGCAGGTCCTTCAGGAGATATTCCAGAAGAAGACACTATTATGATAGGAGATGATAGCTCCTATTATCATGGGAGATGATAGCTCCGTGGGTGTTATTGTCCCTGAAGACTTTCTAATAGGATAAGATGAGGAGGTGGAAGACGGTGATATTGATGATCCTGACCCTGTGTAGGCCTAGGCTAATGTGTGTTTTTGTGTTTTAATTTTTAACAAAAAGGTTTAAAAAGTAAAAAAAAAAAAAAAATAGAAAAACTTATAGAATAAGGATATAAAAAAGAAAGTATATTTTACAGCTGTACAATATGTTAATGTTTTAAGTTAATTGTTATTAAAAGAGTCAAAAAGTTAAAAAATTAAAAAGCTTATAAAGCAAAAAGTTACAGTACATTAAGGTTAATTTATTATTGAAGAAATAATGTTTTAAAATAAATTTAGTAGAAATTAAGTGTACAGTGTTAGTTTACAGTCATGTACAGTAATGTTCTAGGCCTTCATATTCACACACCACTTACTCACTGACTCACCCAGAGCTCCCTATAGTTCTGTAAGCTCTGGTCATGGTACGTATTCTATACAGGAATATTGTTTTTTATCTTTCACACTGTACCTTTTCTATGTTTAGATACACAAATACTGTTGCATTGTAATTGCCTGCAATATTCAGTGCAGTAACATACCGTACGGGTTTGAAGCCTAGGAGCAAAAGCCTATGTGTGTAACACAGTATACCATCTAGGTTTGTGAAGTACACCCTATGGTGATCACACAACTATGAAATTGCCTAAAGAGGTTTTTCTCAGAATATGTCCCCATCATTATGTGACATATAATAATAACACAAGGTATTTCCCATCTTTTTTTCTTATTCTTTGAAACAACTTGTGTAAGATTGATGCTATTTCTTCCTTAACAGTTTGATAGAACTAAGTGTAAAACATTTGTCCTAGAGCTTTCTTTGTGGGAAGGTTTGTAACTACAATTTAGAATTTCTTTAACAGTCATATTATCTATTTCTCCTAATGAGGTTTATTTGCCATCTAAGTCACATGTTTAGAAATTGTAGTTTTAGAAGAATATAGAAATTGAGATATATTAATTTAAATGATGATGATGGTGAATAATTGGTTGTCTTAGGGGCTTTGTATCATAGAAGGAAGAAGATCACATAGAGTGAATAACTTGGTTCTCCAAACTTCCTTAACCCTAAAGTTTTCTACCCTTCTAACCACAAGTCAATTAAAAGTGTATGAGGCTGATTATAACTTCCATTTCAGCTGTGTGGTTTTATAGTTAGAAGAAATATCTCCAAATTTCTGAAATGGATCTTTTGCTTTGTTACTACAGCAGCCCCCTTACCTATGGGGAATATATTCCATGACCCCCAATGGATGCCCAAAACTGCACGTAGTATTGAATCCTATATACACTATGCTTTTTCTTATACCTACTTACCTATGATGAAGTTTAACTTATAAATTAGGCACAGTAAGAGATGAACAACTAATAAAATAGAAAAATTATAACAATTTCAAGGATACAAGATTCATTCTTACCATAGATTTGAGCAACCTGAGCGTATAATTTTTTTTTCCTTAAGTCAAAAACTTTCACCTTTTCCCCTAAAGGAAGCATTTTATGGCTTCTGTTTGGCATATCTGCATTGCCAGCATCATTAGTCTTGTGCTTTGAGGCCATTACTAAGTAAAATAAGCGATACTTTAACACAAGCATCATGATACCAGGACAGTCAATTTGATAACCAAGATGGCTAGTAAGTGACTGATGGTCGGGTAGCTTCTACAGTGTAGATACTCTGGGCCAAGGTGAGGGGGACCAAGTGGGACAGCGTGGGACAACACGAGATTTCATCATGGTACACAAAGGATGTGAATCATTTATCTCTGGATAAATAATTCCATTAAATATTCCATTAAATACTTCCATTAAATATTTTAGGAGTGCAGTTGATCCTGGGTAACTGGAACTATGAAAAGTGAAACTGCTGCTAACAGGGAACTTCTATATTACTGGGGTTTTTAATCTTCTTAGAGTTTTACAGAATATTTAAATGGCAATATATGCCAGGGAATATTACTCAGTTCCAAATTTAACTAGAAGGCTGAATTGGCATTTAACAAATAATTTTAATATTTTAATTTATATCTTTATTTAAAAATTGTGTTGGAAGTAAAATTCTTGATATAGATTTTGTTAATAATATGCCTACTGCATTCTAATTGGCCTTTAAATTTCATGTCATTTATTAAAAAGGTCAAAAATAACAAAAATTTGTAAAGTGACTCATTTTTTAATAAGAATGGTTGTATTAAAGGATATTAAAGATTATATGCTTGGGCACTCTGTAATTGGAATTTTGAGTATTTCTGTAATTGTACAAAGATATTTTTAGTTTAAATCAGAATCAATTTATTTGTAAGGATTTTGACACAAATGAAACAGAAAACAGCTAGTGTGCAGATCTAAAAGATTAATTCTATGAAATGGCTCTCTAACCAATGCCTTTGCTGCAATTCAGAGAATCCTAGACACTTTAGATATTTTGTAAACACTTCACCACCTAAGAAGTTCTTGAAACAGCCCAGCGTTTATTTATCTTAGCCTCATAAGCACGGCATATTCTCTCTTTTTCAGTAAAGAAAAAGGAAAATGTCAGAGAAGAAATCATGTAAGAGGGTGAGACAAGGACTATGGGAATTAACTGTTACACTTGTCTTCCTCAATATTTTATTTTTCAGAACAAATTCTCCTTGCTACTGTCTGCTATACCTGCTGAATCTAAGTTTGGTCTTCCGTGGTGTGGCAAAGAATTCCCACCTTCCCTCTGCCCACGTATATCTGACCCCAAATTGCAGCTTGTCTCATTTTCCATCCAAGGAATATATGACTTTCATCTTACACAAAGTTATTGGTGATTTTCAGTAATTTTTATTTGGTGCTATTGAATTATTACTTTTTGGTTAGCCTCTAAACACTTGTTTCAGTAAGATGTAAAGTAAGAACTATGTGTTTCCTATTTGCCACTGTGAATTGGTTACATTCTAATATCTCTAATAGTCTAATATATTTTTAAAGCTGCTGAGAAGAAATAAATTTTTATTTTGGGATATTTTTCTTGTAAAAGTCAGGCTGCTTTGAAGACATCAGACATCCAACAAGTTTCTAAAAGGCTTATACATCCAGATGAACTATAGATCTAGATGCATGAGGCAAACAATTCAGTTTTTAGAAAAACAAAGGGGAATATCCTGTTGCCTTGAAATCATTAAATGTTTCTTAACCAAAAAATAAAAAGCGCAAATCATAGTAAAAATAAGTTAATTTATATTTTATTAAATTTAGAAATGTTAATAAATATGCTATTTGTTTATTTCAAAATATTGATGGGGTAGAAATATTTTTGGTTACAGGGATTGCTTTTGTAATGCTTGAGTCATGGCTACAGGTGTGTCCATCACCCAGATACTGTTCATTGTACACATTAGGTAGGTTTTTGACCCTCCTTTCCTTCCCCTCCCTCCTGCTTGATTTCTATGGAGTTTTACTTCCCTCTGTGCACATGTGTGGTTATTGGTTTGTTTCAAGTTAATACTGAGTATATGTGGTGTTTGTTTTTCCATTCTTTAGACATTTCACTTAGGAGAATGGTCTCCAGTTCATTCCAAATTGTTGCAAACGGCATTAATTCATCCTTTTTATGGCTAAATATTACTCCATGATATACATATACCACATTTTATTAGTTCACTCATGAATTGATGGGCACTTGGGTTGATTACACATTTTTGCAATTTGAATTGTGCCACAATAAACATTCAAGTACAGGTGTCTTTTTCATAGAAAGACTTATTTTCCTTTGGGTAGATACCCAGCAGTGAGGTTGCTGAATCAAAAGGTAGGTCTACTTTTTAGTTCATTGAGGAATCTCCATACTGTTTTCCATAGAGTTTGTACTAATTTGAAGTCCCATCAACAGTGTGTAAGTGTTCCTTTCTCTCTGCAGACATACCAGCGTCTATTGTTTTGGACTTTTTAATAAAAGCCGTTCTAACAGGAGTAAGGTGATATCTCACTGAGGTTTTAATTTACATTTCCCTGATGATTAGTGATGTTGAGCATTTTTTCAGGATTATCAGTCATTTGTCTATCTTCCTTTGAAAAACTTCTGTTCATGTCTTTTGCCCATTTTTTAAGTGAGCTGTTTTTTTCTTGATGATTTGCTTTAGTTCTTTGTAGCTTCTGATTATTAGACCTTTATCAGATATACAACTTGAAAATATTTTCTACCATTCTGTAGATTGTCTGTTTGTTCTGTTGATTGTTTCCTTCACTGTGTGGAAGCTTTTTAGTTTCATTAAATGCCATGTATTTATTTTTATTATTGCTATTATTGCCATTGGGCTCTTATTCATCAATTCTTTGCCAGAGCTGATATCTAGAAGTGCTTTCCCTACATTTTCCTCTAGAATTCTTATGGTTTCATGCCTTACATTTAGGTTTAGTATACATCCTGAATTAATTTTTATGAGTGGTGAGAGATAGAGGTCCTGTTTAATTCCTCCGCATGTGGCTATTCAATTTTCTCAGCACTACTTATTTAATGGGTCTTCTTTTACCCAGTGTATGTTGTTGTCTGTTTTGTCAAGGATCAGTTGGCTGTAGGTAGGTGGTTTTATATCTGGTTTCTCTGTTTTCGTTCCACTGGTCTATGACTCTTATTTTTCTACCACTACTGTGCTATTTCGGTAACTACAGTCTTGCAGTATAGTTTGAAATTTGGTAATGTGATGCCTCCAGATTTGTTCTTTTTGCTTAAGGTTGCTTTGGCTATTTGTTTTTTTGTTTTGTTTTGTTTTGTTTTTGGTTCCAAACAAAGTGTAGAATTATTTTTTCTAGGTCTGCAAAGTATGACATTGGAATTTTGATAGGGATTGCACTGAATCTATAATCACTTTGGGCAGTCTGGACATTTTAACAACATCGATTCTGCCAATCCATGAGAATGATAAGTTTTTCCATTTGTTTGTGCCCTCAGTGATTTCTTCCTCAGTTTTCATAGTTCTTCTTATAGAGATCTCCCACTTCTTTTGCTAAGTATATTCCTATGTGTTTTATTTTCTTTGTAGCTATTGTGAATTGCATTGAGTCTTTAATTTGACTCTCAGCTTGATTGTTATTGAAATATAGAAATGTTACTGATTTATGTACATTGATTTTCTATCCTGAGACTTTGCTGAATTTATTTATCAATTCCAGAAGCATCTTGGTGGAGTCTTTGTGGTTTTCTAGGTACAAAATCATGTCATCAGCGAAGAACAATAGTTTGACCTCCTCTTTCCTGATAGGAATACCCTTTATTTCTTTCTCTTGCCTGATTGCTGTGGCTAGGACTTCCAATATTATGTTGAACAGTATTGGAGACAGTGGGCACCCTTGTCCTGCTCTAGATCTTAAGAGGGAGTGCTTTCAACTTTTCTACATTCAGCACGATGTTGGCTGTGGGTTTGTCATATGTGTCATTTGTAATTGTGAGGTATGCTCCTTCTATGCATAGTTTGTTTAAAGTTTTTTTCATGAAAGAGTGGTGAGTTTTGTTGAATGCTTTTTCTGCATCTATTGTGATGATCATATGGTCTTTCTTTTTCCTTCTGTGTATGTGGTTAATCATATTTATTGATTTATATATGTTGAACCATCTTTGTAGCTCTAAGATGAAGCCCACTTATTTTTTTGATATGTTGGTGTATTCGATTTGCTAGTATTTTATTGAGAAATTTTACATCTATATTCATAAGAATTATTGGTCTGCAGTTTTCATTTTTGTGTGTGTCCTTCCCCGGCTTTGGTATCAAGGTAATACTGGCTTCACAGAATGATTTGGGGAGGATTCCCTCCTTCTCAATACTATTGAAGTATTTTTGTAGAATGGGTACCAGCTCTTCTTTGCAGGTCTGGTAGAATTTGGCTCTGACTCCATCTGGTCTAGGGTGTTTTTTTGTTGGGAGGTTTTTTATGACTGCTTTGATCTCACTGTTCATTATTGGTCTGTTCCAGAGTCCTATTTTTTCCTGACTGAATATTGGGAGGTTGTGTGTTTCTAGGAATTTGTCCATTTCCTCTATGTTTTCTAGTTTAGATGCATAGAGATTTTCATAGATTTATGAATAATGTTTTTTATTTCTGTGGTATCAGTTGTAATGTCTCCTTTTTCATTTCTGATTGAGCTTATTTGAATCCTTTTCTTCTGTTCTTGGTTAATCTAGCAAGAGGTCTGTCAATTTTATTTATCTTTTCAAATAACCAACTTTTTGTTTCATTGGTCCTTTGTATTTTTTTTTTGTTGTCGTTGTTGCTCATTTAATTTAGTTCTGCTCTGAACTTCATTATTTCTTTTCTTCTGCTGGTTTTGGTTTTGGTTTGTTCTTCCTTTTCTAATTCCTTCAGATGTGACTTTAGGTTGTTAATTTGTGATTTTTCTGTCTTTCTGGTGTAGGCATTTAAGGCTATGAATTTTCCCATGAAGAATTCTTTTTGTGTGTCTCATAGATTTGATAACTTGTGTCCTCTTTGTCATTCAGTTCAAAGAATCTTTTGCTTTTCATCTTAATTTCATTTTTGACCCAATAATCATTCAGCAGCATGATTTCATGACTTTCTGTAGGTTTGACTGTTTCTCTTATGATTTATTTCTAGTTTTATTCCTCTATGGTTTGAGAAGACACATGGTATGCCTTTGGTATTTTGAGTTTGTTGAGACTTGTTTTGTGGCCTAAGATATAATCAATCTTAGGAATGTCCCATGTGCTACTGAGAAAAATGCATATTCAGTAATGTTTGGGTAGAATGTTCTGTAAATATTTGTTAGGTCCATTTAATTTAGAGTCCAATTTAAGTCCTTTGTTTCTTTATTTATTTTCTGCTTTGCTTGTTAAGCTCTGACAGTCAGATGTTGAGGTCCCCAGCAGTTACAATGATGCTATTTATGTCTTTGCTTAGCTCTAGCAAAATTTGTTTTATGTATGTGGGAGCTCCTGTGTCAGGCACATATATATTTAGAATTGTCATGTTTTCTTGTTGAATTGCTCCCTTTACCTTTATATAATGATGCTCTTTGTCTTCCTCTTTTCTTCCTTCTGGCTTAAAGTCAACTTTATCTGATATGAGAATGGGTAAACCTGCTCTCTTTTGATTTCTGTTTGCATGGAATATTTTTTTTCCCATTCTTTCACGTTGAATATGTCTGTGTCCTCGTGGTTTACATGTGTTTCCTGGAGACAGAAGAAAATTGGATTGTGTTTTTTCATCCATTCAGCTTGCCTATGTCTTTTGAGAGTAGCATTCAAATCACTAACATTAAGTGATAGAATTGATACATGGGATGTTGATCTGTTCATCCTGTTGAGTAGTACCTTATTCCTTTATGTTCCCTCTTATAATATCTTTTTATAAGAGTTGTGAGTTTGGGTTTTTTTTTTAGAGGTGATTTTGCTCTGATGGGTATCTGTTGTGCTGATTCATGTATAATGCTGTTCTGAGTATTTTCTGCAGGAAATTTTGGTCATGGAAAATACCTTCAGTGTTTGCTTATCTGGAAAAGAAAATTAATTTCTTCATTAATTGTGAAACTTAGTTTTGCAGGATACAAAATTCTAGGCTGGCAGTTGTTCTGTTTCAGAGGATGGAGCCCCATTCCCTTTTGGCTTGTAAGGCACTGGGAAGTCTGTGGTTACCCTGATGAATTTTCCTTTGTAAGTTATTTGTTACTTCTTTCTTGTAGCTTGAAGAGTTTTCTCCTTCGTTTTCACTTTGGCCAGGTCGATTACTATGAGTCTTGGAGATGTCCTATTTGCTATGAATCTTCCTGGTGTTCAATGTCCACCTTGTATCCATATGTTTGAATCTCTGGCAATAGCAAGGAAGTTTTCCTCAAGAATTCCCTCAAATAGGTTTTCCACGATTTTAGCTCTTTTTTCTTCTTCCTAAGGACTATCTACAATTTGAGTGTCAGTTTGCTTCACATAGTCCCAAATATCTCTCAGAAATTGCTCAGTCTATTTTGCACTCATCTCTCTGCCTCTTTGCATGACTCAGTTATCTCAAAATCCTTGTCTTCAAGCTCTGAGATTCCTTCTTCTTGATTTAATCTGTTTTTGAAGCTTTCTACTGTGTTTTGAAATTGCCTGAATGACTCTTTCATTTCTTTAAGTTCTAGCATATCCTTTCTTATGTTGTCTAGCTCTTTAGCAACTTTTTCATTGATTTCCTAAAATATATTTTTGGTGTTGTTTTGTCAGTGTTCAACATTGTCTTCAATTCCATTCATCTTATTTGCAATCCCCCATATCCTGAATTCAATTTCTATCATATTGACAGTTTCCTTGTGGGTGGAGTCCACTATTATAGCTCCATTGTGCTCCCCTGAGGGTGTCAAATTATTTTGTTTTTTCATGTTGCTAAGGTTTGTTTCCTGGTTTCTTCTCATCTGGCTCCTCTTCTCTCAGCTGTGGTTAATAGGATTTCAGGGAACCTGTCCTCCTTTGCTGGGAACTCTCCGATTTAGTTAGGGGAAGAGAATCACCCTAGATGGAGCTTTTCTCCTACTCTGGAATGTTGACCCATCAGGGGAAGAGCAGATGCTCTGAGAGACTTTAGGACAGCTGCTCTGTTTTATCCTATTCCTCTTTGCTACAGTTTGAGCCAATGCTGGATGATCTTTGTGTGGGGTGGAGGGACACTTCCTAGCTCATTGTTGGAAATTCATGTTAGGGACTCATTGCAACCCTCCCCTTGGTGACTGTTGTTTTGGGGGGATTGCTCTGGCTGAGGTCACCCAGTGGAGGTGACAGTGGCAACTGGGTGAGTCTATTTAGGCAATGATCATGAATTACTGGGCCATAGGAATTTGCTTGAACTAGTTCCGGGAGTAGTGGCTGCTCAGGTCTGAGGAATCCTGAGTGAATTGTTGGAACTTGGAGAGATTTCTCTGGCCCAGCAGTGTTGGTGAGGACTCAGTGTTGGGGTGTTGGGACCCAGACTCAACTCTGGAATCTCAGGGATGGTGTCACAGGCCTGGTCAGGGTCCCTGGAATTACAGAGGCAAAGCCCTGGGCTCAGCCACAGACAGAACTTCAGAGTTGACTCTGGGGATTATGGGTTAGAGCCACACATACAGAGGGCTATTCTGATAGAGTGGAGACTACTAATGCCCAGTCATGCAGGCAGGGGTTTGTCTTAGCATCCCAGGGACCACATAGGTGGGCTGGAGATGCTGGTCAGCCAAGGTGCTCCCCTCCACACCTAAGACCCATTGAGGCTGTTGTCCAAGGCTTCCCAGGTGGCGTCTGTGGCATTTGAGGCTCAGACCCCATGAAGGGGAGGAGACAGGAGATGTGCACAGTCCCCAGGCATGAGGCACAACACAGGGTAGCTTCTGTTCTGGCTGCTCCCTCCTAAGCACGGCAGGGGTGATGCAAAACTTCTGCTGGAAGGCTGAGTCCTGAGCAGACTTGGCTTCATGCATCAGAGCATTTAGGATGGTGTTGGTTGTGGAAACCTGAGATTGGCAGCCACCAGATCTCTGCTGTACCTGCTCTCTGGTGCAATGTTTCTGTACAGACTCTGCGCAGCTTCCTGATCAGCCCAAAGGGCTGCAGTGAAGAAGGGATATTCCTCACAGCTTGATCTGCCTACAATTTTATTCCTCTCTTAAAAATTAGTGCCCCTCGGGTTGCTTCTATTCTGCTGTCTTCTCCTCTTCCCAGAAGTCTGAATTATACTGGTATCCTTAGCTTAATCTCTGAGTTGGTGCATGATATTTGCAAGAATCAGCCCTGCCCCGTTCGATTGAGTCAATATATGCTATAATGAGCTATGTAGCTGTTCTCTCTATCAGTGGTTGATGCTTGTAGAAAAGAGCCAACTGCAGATATGTTCTTTTGTGCCTGTAATAGGCTCAAGTCCCTTAGGAGAAATACTTGAATGCCCCAGGCAGTTGGGAGGTGCCTTGTAGCTCCCAGGGTATTGCTTGTTCTTCACCACAGCAAAGGTGGGTGGAGGAGTGAGTCTGGGTGGGGTTAGGTTGGGCAAGCCTGGAAGGGCTCAAAAGTCATTATCCAGGTCCCTGAGAAAAGCTTCTAGGAGAGGGGTCCAAGCAGCATCTCCAAACTGGAAAGACTGCTCACTGGGGAGGGACCACCTGTAATTTACCAGCTGGCTCTTGGGGAGAGCTTCACCGCTCTATTGGTACCCTTGCCCCGAGAGGCTCCCTCCAGTGTCTGTTTGCAAACACTTCATGCTCAGCAACAATTGTGCCGTAGGCTAGGAACTCACACATGAGAGCCTGCTCTAGTCTGACAGCATGACTTTCCCGTGTGGAAGGGTGAGTACTCCACCAGATTGCCGCCAATGTGTTCTCCCATCAGTTCTGCCAGTGGAGGCTCCCTTACTGTTAGGTCCTGAGCAAAGAGGGTGACACACAAAGCCTCCTATGTAGCAAAATGATGTTTGCGCATCTGGGTACAGATGGGAGGAAGCCAAAAACAGCATCCACCCCAAGGGAGGGGAGAACCTTGGGTTTTTTAGAGGGTTTTTCCAGAGAAGTGAGAAACTGGGCCAGAACAGCCACTGTAATACATTCTTTTCAAACAACTGGAAGGGATTGGCCTCATTCTTATCAGGGGGATAAGGAAAGTAAGTCCCCCTGTTGCATTCCATTCCTTTATCTACCTAGGGGTCTGGCAAAGGCTATATGTGTACTACACCCCTAGAAAAGGGAGACTGGTGGGTTTTATAGGAGATTTGGATGGAAGTTTGAGGAGGGTGAATTCTTTAAGCCTAACACTTGCCTCCTGAGTCAAGTTTGCAAATCTCTCCCTTATGCTCCCTGGCAACCCACTCGAGTCCTTGGGGTGCAGGATCTGGCCAGCATGCCTGACATACTGGTGTGCGTCTCCAGGGAGTGCCAACAGGCAGGGAACTCCCAGACTGGGCACCTCTGGGTCCACTGCAGGTCCTTAAGTGGAAAGGTATAGGCCTCACCCTCTGTGGAAACCTCAGACTGGAGGACACACAGCTGATGACAGGCAGGTGTTCCGAAAGTGTCAACATGCCCTCCCAGCTGGAGTGGGTGGGGGAGGGATGGGGGAGGAAGCGAGTCTGAATGGAAGACACCTGGTAGTCCCTTTCTCTGGAAGGAAGATTGCATAGAATGTCCAAGTTCTGGGCCCATGCTAGTTCTCCACACAATTCAGTGGTTGCAGCAGTGCTTGGGCTCATAAGGGTGAAAAAGCTTCCAAATAACTCAGTAGCCCACTGATTACCAAAGGTGTGTGGGAAGAAGAAATGGAATCCCCCCTTATCCCTTCACTGGGCTCCGAGCCTCTCCGGGTTTGATTCTTGCCAATATCTTTTCTTCTTTTTCCTTTTCCTGTTCTGCTTCGCAATTTCCTTCTATGAAGTCCCTGGAAGGCTCTGGCATTTCTTCCTCTGGACTATACCTGACTTGTGCCCATCCCTGCTCTCCTTTGTCTGAAACCCTTCCTTCCTTCCCTCTGAAATTCTCAGGCAAGTGATGTCTCTAGTCAGCCATCCTGCCCTCTCTCATAAAGACACTATTGTGAGAATCGAAAGGCAACCCGTATCATGGAAGAAAATATTTAGAATCCATGTAGATGAAAGAACTACAAATCAAGGAAAAAAAGAAAAATGGCAAAAAGACTTGAGCAAATTCTTTAGCAAAGAAGATATTCAAATGGTTGAAAAAGAAGAAGGTAAAGAACAAGGAATAGGAAGATGAGGAAGAAGAAGAAGAAAAAAGAAAGAAAAAGTGATTCATTTCATTAGTCCCTAGGAAATGCAAATTAAAACCATAATAAAATACATTGCTCAACTACTAGAATAGCAAAATTGAAACAAACAAGTCTTCATGAGGACATGGAGCAAATAGGAAAAAGAATCTGCAGGTGGGAGAATGAGTTTTAAAGCACTTTGGAAAACTGTTCGTGATATCTACTACAGTTAAACATATGCATACCGTGTTCACTGACATATCTCAAGTGCCTAAAACACTGCATAGCAAATAGTAATCCCTCAATGAATATTTGCTGAATAAAATAATGATTGAATCTGGAAGGCCACTGTAGGGTAAAAGAGGGAAAACTTCTCTTTGTCCTCCGAAGGTTTTCTGAAAACGAATTGACCAAAGGCTGGTCAATAGGAGAAAAAAGCCTACAAAATTTAACATGCACTGGTGAAAATCATAAGAGAGTTATTATCTCATTACCCAATCAGTTCCAGATGCTGATATCCCCTGTTTCCCAGGGTAAATGTGGCAACTTTGAGGGATAATAAATGATTTTTAGGGGTAATGATGGGCCCAATACTCAGACAATGGTTAGTAGATTATTCTTTGGGAACTGAATGGGCCTGGGGGAACAGGCAATGGCTTGAGACAAAATCTGTCCTGGTGTGGTTACATTCCTCCATCTTCCTCCCTGAGATATAAGTTTAGTTAATGAAAACTCAGAGAAGGTTGTTTTCTTCTTTGTCAGTTCGGGGCCTTCTACAGATAATGGAAAATACTCTTCAAGCATCTGTTGGTCTCCAGGGGATTTTTTACTCAAAGTACTCAGCATATCAGGGTGTCATATTTTGGAGTGACAGTCCCTGGGCTACTTCATCACATAGTTAAAGTAATTACATTGTGGCAATAAGGCATAATAAAAGTCTCCAACTCTAAATTTAGAGGTTTTGCTTGTGTATATAAGTGAAAAAATAATAAAATCTGGCTTTCATTTATTCTGGCTCTACATTCTTCTCTATGGCATTAGAAACCCAAATCATTCTCTTAAGCAAAGTAATTTCTCTGGTATGCAGGTAATAATTTTTTTCTTCTCTGTGAGGCAAATGCGTTTGCTTTACAATGTCGTCTAATTCACTTATTTCTTTGTGCTTTCTTCCACCACAAACATGAGCCCTTTTCTTTCAGGTAGTCATGAGTATATTTTATTTAAAAATAGTATGAGCCACCAGTTCCAAGGGATGAAAGCATATTTGAATTTCCGTAACACAGTTGACAATTGAACAACGTGGGAGTTACAGGTGTCACCCCTGCCCTGCAGTTGAAAATCGGTGTATAATTTTTGATTCTCCCATAACTTAATTGCTAATAGCCCACTATTGACTGGAAGCCTTACCTATAACATAAACTGTCAATTAATACATAGTTTGTATGTTATACATATCGTGTACTGTATTCTTACAATAACGTAAGCTAGAGAAAAGAAAACATTATTAAGAAAATCATAAGGAAGAGAAAATACATTTACAGTATTATACTGTATTTATTGATATTGTAAATTTATGTCGTCATATACAAGGCAAATAGTCTGTTCAAAATGGTGGTCAATCGCAGCAGCAGACCTCAATCTATGCTAGATATCAGGCAATTCAACTTTCTCTTGTAATCTCGTGACTTTTCTCTGCTTCTTGGAAGCACTGTCAGCATCACTAGTGGCACTTTGTATGGTTCCCATGGTGTCATTCAAAGGTTACAGTATTGCTCTCAACATGATGAAAAATATGTGATAACCGTGAGAGATCATTTTTTACAGCAATACACAATTTACTGGAGAGACAAACTGCTGACGTGTAGATGATTAGTGTCACATTGGCGTTTTAAGCAGACACTCGACATTTGAGCTCCTTGCAACAGCAACAAGAGGTAGCTAGGAAATTATTATAATATTACCATACATATTACAGTTAATTTTATGCAGTTTTGATTTAATGCCACATCTTTATATTTGTTTACATTTCTCTAGTCTGTGAATGGTTCTGTGTTGTGTTTGTACACTTTGATAAATTTTAACTTTTTATGATAGATTTGTGTATATTTTATGGTAGCAAATAGTAGAATAGACTACTACTACATATATTTTATGTATTCAAGACATGCCTGACTTTTTCTTAATTTATTCAATATTTCTAGGCTACACAGTTTGCCTGCAAGTTTTTTCAAATTGTCACAAATCTCCAAAAAATTTTCCAATACATTTATTGAAAAAAATGTACATATAAGTAGACCCAGGCAATTCAAACTCATGTTGTTCAAGAGTCAACTGTATTTAATTATGAAGATCTACAAAGAAATTTGGTAACGACTTCCCTAGTTTTACTTCCGGTATTATACGCCTTAATTCAGGTCCCCCATAAATGTGAACAAAATACATCAAACAGTTATGATCGTCATGTAAGTATTACTAGATATGTTTGAAAGACTAAATATATGAATGCAACTATAACGTTCTCAAAATTTTCAAGTTTATGTATTTAAGATACTTTGGGTGTAACAAATGTGATACTTACATAATATTGACATCAATAATTAATTAGCAAAACATGGTGGATTTGGACCCAACCTTAAGAGAGATATAACATTTCATTATCTAAACTGAAATCTTATGTTGTAAAATACCTTTACTGGCTTTAAAATAAGAATAAATATGTTCAGATTACTAAATATTAAAGAAACATCAGTTCTGCTTTAAAATACATATCTAAAGTTTAAAAATTTACTTTTTGAAGGAGCCTGTGTTCATATTTACACAGGACAAGTAACTTTACTTTGATAAAGACTCCATTTCAGAATGATTTTTAGCAGCATTTTGCATTGATTGCAGGACATTTGGCTGGCAGTAATTAGTTGTGGAGTTTTACCATCCTGTTTGTTGATTTGTTTTACAGTAGAAATGCTTATGTTAGAATCTAGATTTTGCATCCTTCATAAAACAGAAAATCTGAGGCAATGACTTAAGGCAAGGATGACTTGAAGCTTGTTTTTCATATGCATAAACCTTCCGGCCTTGTCTCCATCCAGTCCATTCTCATTGAAACAGAGCGTTAGCATTCTAAAATGTAAATTTAATTACATGACAATCCTGCTCAAAACCCTGCATTGACTCCCTATTTCCCTTAGGATAAAGTCCCTAATCATTTCTGAGGCCTACATTCTCTACTCATCCCCTTCGGTACCATTTTTGAGGAATGCCTCCCTCACATTCTACTTCAGCTCTTCTTATGGATCATATTCTCTTTCATCTTCAATGTATTCAATCATCTTTGTCTGATATTTCCCCACTTGATTGTACCACAATGTGGCCTCCCAAATTCCAATTCATTTTTTCTCCTAAGACTTCCCTGACTTTGGAATACTAAGTTAATATACCCCTAAGGTTTCCATTGCATCGATATTTACAGTAATTGTCAAACTCATTTCTTATTTTGCAACTGCCTGTTTGTCTCTTTCTATCATTTCTCTAGAAACTTCCTATTGAGAGTATAATTATCTTTATTTTTTTCAACCATGTACAAAGTAATTAACACAATGTCTATCTCATAATATAAGTTCTCAATAAATGCTTGTTGAAATAAATGAATAAATTATGAGAAACAAAGTTACTTTTAGTTTAAGGCCTGAAAACCTAAGTCATAAACAGTACAAATGTAATTCTATATCATTGTAAATGTTCACCTTCCTGAGGGCTTCGGAATTCCTTTATTTGCACTCCAGGCAAAACTAATTTTCCAAGTTAAACTTGTAATATCCAGTTCTCTTATAAAATTTAAGTACTAGTCTTTTAAATGTAATTTCCCCATCCATACTGAACTTGCTACTAAATGACTTACATGGATAAATGAGTACTTCTGAAAATACCCTCTTATGGAGATAGAAGCAAGGAATGCTTGATCAACCACAGTTAAGTTTAAGAAGGATGAGTGATTCCTCAAACTCTTTGGCTTATTTTGTTTTTCTATTCTATGTTGCATGAATTCTTTGCCATCTGAGTATTTATCATTTTATTTTAATGTTTGCAGATGTCATATGCAACTTGGACCTCTGACCAACAAATAATTTATGTTTCAGGACTCTTTATAGACAGAAAAATTCCCTCCTGTGTACAGCTAGCAGTGTCAATTATTATAAGTAGCCAGTTCTGAATAAAAACAAACAACCACCTGAAAGTTCCTGTCCAAGAACAGAGATAGCTGCAATAAACAGAAAATAGCTTAAACATCAATGGAGATCATTAGAGCATCAATAACTTCAATTTGTTGTAGGGAAAGAATTGTCTGTATCACTGTTATCCAAACTACCTCCTTCTGACTAAAACCAATTGTGTCAAGAAAACTATTAGTAAACATGCTTAAATTCAAAGATTCAAAGAAAACTGGAAAAGCCTTGGGATTTTATTAAAGTATTTCAGAGCATCCAAACAACTCTGACCAAGGTTTTCCAGAGACTACACTGTCTTATCAATGGTTGAGACTGTACCCTCTCTACAGAGGTGAGGCAAATTTGTATTGAAGTAAAATCCTATCTTCTCTGAAGTAAGAATACTAGAAAGAAAGAAAAAAAAGAAAGAGAGGAAGAAAGAGAGGGAGGGAGGGAGGGAAAGAAAAAAGAAAGTAAGAAATTAAGAAAGAAAGAGAAAGAGAGAGAGAAAGAAAGAAAAGACAGAAAGATGAAGACAAAGAAAAGAAAGAAAGAAATAGAAAAAGGAAAAGGAAAGGAAAGGAAAAAGGAAGACTCTTTTATGGTCTATTTGACTTAGGGTGCATTAAATATAGTATGCCCTCTACACATATCTCTTTACTTGTCTAATAGCCTTTTTTTTTTTTTTTTTGAGACAGAGTCTCACATTTTTTCCCTGGCTAGAGTTAGCGCAGTGGCATCAGCCTACCTCACAGCAACCTCAAACTCCTGGGCTCAAGCAATCCTACTGCCTCAGCCTCCCGAGTAGCTGGGACTACAGGCATGCGCCACCATGCCCGGCTAATTTTTTCTATATATTTTTAGCTGTCCAATTAATTTCTTTCTATTTTTAGTAGAGACGG
>CAUYSK010030680.1:0-22585 GCA_963575035.1 Avahi laniger
CACCCAAATGATGGACATATTTGAAACTCGGACTTAGGGAGGGAGGTGGGGGCAAGGGCAACATATGTAACAGAAACATCTGTACCCCCATAATATGCTGAAATAAATTAAAAAAATTAAAAAAAAAAAAAAAAAAAAAAGGTGGCATGCGTTCCTCTTTCAGTTAGCACCATACCTAGAGGAATTGATGAAATAGTAGAGGATGTTGAGGCACAATTATTAGGGACGATTAATGAGTCACTGTGGTGTGCAATCCAGGTTGACCAGTCTACCGATATTAACAACAAGGAAACAACGCTTGTTTTTGTGAAATATATTTTCAGGAGGATGTGCATGAGGGTATGCCATGTGCATTTTTGTTGCCAACCAACACCACAGCTGCCGAACTATTCAAGTCTTTGAATGATTACACATGAAGAAAACAATTGGTCATTTTGTGTCGGTATATGCATGAATGGAGCGGCTGTCATGACTGAACAGCTTTCTGGTTTTACTACTGGAGTCAAGGAGGTCATTTCTCAATGTGAGTCTACACACTGTGTCATCCATAGAGAAATGCTGGCTAGCTGACAATGTCACCTGAACTAAGCAACGTTTTGCAGGATGTGATTAAAATTATCAACCACATACAAGTACATGCCTTTAACTCACATCTGTTCACTCAGCTCTGTGAGGAGATGGGCACAGAGCACATGTGTCTTCTCTTATGCACAGAAGTGAGATTGCTTGCTAAAGTCAGATCACTGGCCAGAGTTTTTGAGTTACAAGAGCCACTCCAGAGATTTCTTTAAGAAAAACAGTCACCACTGACAGCACATTTCAGTGACACAGAATGGGTCGCAAAACTTGTTTATTTGTGTGTCATATTCAACCCGCTCAATGAACTCAATCTGACGCTTCAAGGGAGAATGACAACTGTGTTCAAATCGACAGACAAAGTGGCTGCATTCAAAGCCAAACTGGAATTGTGGGGGTGACGAGTGACCATTGAGATTTTTGAGATGTTTCAAACATTAGCAGAGATTTTGAAAGAGACTGAGCCAGGGCCTTTTTTCTCCCAGCTGGTACTTGATCACCTATCTCTGCTTTCAAAAGAGTTTGAACATTATTTCCCAACCACAAAAGACTCCTAAACTGGGAAGGAATGGATCCATGACCCGTTTGTGAATAAGCCAGGTGAATTGACTTTGTCTGTGCTAGAAGAGGATCAACTGCTTGAGATCACAAATGACGGTGGCCTGAAAAATATGTTTAAGAAAACTTCATATCTCCATATGTTGTGGTTTAAAGTTAAGGTGGAATATCCTGAAATTGTTACAAAAGCACTGACAAGCCTGTTTCCATTTCCAACATCCTATCTTTGTGAAGCAGAGTTTTCTGCAGTGACAGCAACCAAAATGAGATTATGGAGTAGACTGGACATAAGCAACACACTTCGGGTGTCACTGTCTCCCATCACCCTCAGATGGGACCATCTAGTTGCAGGAAAACAAGCTCGGGGTTCCCACTCACTCTGCATTATGGTGAGTTGTATAATTATTTCATTATCTATTACAATGTAATAATAATAGAACTAAAGCGTACAATAAATGTAATGTACTTGTGTTCCCTGAAATCATTCCTCTCATCTCCTGTCCCTAGAAAAATTGTTTTCACTGAAGCCAGTCCCTGATTCCAAAAAGATTGGGAAACTCTACACTAAAGGGTCTCTGGGACATTCAATATTATTATTGTGTCTCTTGCTGACTTGTTTAAGAAATATTAACTAGTAAGTCCATAGCAGACTGGAGTATCTCCTACCTCACCATTTGCAATGTCATTATTAGGAAAAGCAAATAAAAAATCATAGGATTTCTTCATGTATTCATCAAGCATACAATGATGACAAGCACAATCCTTGGTGCTTGATAAAAATCTTTACTCAGATCCCTGGAGGGAGTCATTGCCTCAGTGAGTCTCTTGGCTTTCAAAATTGGTTAAAAGTCAGAATTTTATTGGATTTTTTAGGTGAAATTTTTACTCATTCTCTTTTTTTGTGGCAGATATTGCTATTTTCCTTTTTACACAGTCATACCCTCTTCTTTCCTAAAGAAGCCCGGTTTTGCTCAGGTTTGGGCTAATATTTTTCTCTGAAAAAAGCTGTTAGAGTAGGAGACTAGGAGACAGGGCTGAGACCAGATGCAGGGGCTTGGGTGCAGGTGTTAAAGTAAACAACCCTCAGGGGAAGCTATAATAACTAAGGGGGCTGATAACCACAGGCAAGAACCAGCTTCAACCAGCTTGTCAGCTGTCTCTGTCACCTTACATGAACTTTGGCTAATTACAACATCATTTACATTGAGGTTTTAAAATTTCTCTGCCCTTGAAATCACCGTAACAGTTCCAAGATAACCATATAAAATGGGAGAGACCAAATTCTAAGAATGATTACCCAAATTTTTAATAAAAGCCAACCCCTTAGCCTTGAGTATTCCTCCCCTCAATTAGTTAGACTTCAAAAGACCAAAACCCACTTCCTCCTGTTGCAGCTGCTGATTTTGAACCTGCAACCTCTCCCCTCTGAGAGTGTACTTTCGCTTGAAATTAAAAAAAAAAAAACAAAAGCTGTTGCTTGCTTGGCTTACGTGGTACATCCTAAAATTCTTTTCCTGATGATCACCAAAAACTTGGAAAAATCCCCACTCAGAATTGTTAACAAAGTGGCATCCAACCAGTGTTTCATGAGATAAACCGATATCTTGTCTAAGTCCGGTATGCCAATCCCATTTGTCTTTGGCAATGATTGGTTTAGGGATGGGAAAATAAAGCCGTTTTAGCTAATAGGATAGCAGGGGTGTCTACTAGAAGTCCCTGACACTTGTGAGGACTGATCTTTCTTTTTCATTTGTAAGTTTTTCTATGAACACATCATACTTACGGCTGCTGTAGTTACCTTAAAACCCTAAGTAGGCATATAAACACACCAAATGACGGTGGGCAGAAAGGTGGAAAAAGCATTATTAACACACTGAATCAATTATGAAACTGCCTAACTTCAGAGTTGTTGTTAAGAAAGACAATAAATAACTATTTCTTAAAGTACTTCTAAATGGGCCTTGTGTTACATTTAGCTGAAAAATCTTAACTGATGTCTAATACAACCATGTTGCCCATTCAAATAATCTCAAGTCATTGCTTCATTTCTGAAGTCTTTTTTAGCTTTAACTGTATAATGTTGTTGTAAAGAAGGAGTGCAGGTTCTTTAAATGATCATGAAAATGGCTGATCAGTAGGACCAGTTTACATACTATCAGTGGCCAGTGAGGGTCATTTTGGTCTGGTTCCATGGAGTCTTTGTGCTTTTGGTGTATACATTGGTGTCTTATAGAAAAAACAATAGATGTTGGTGTGGATGCAGACAGAAAGGAATGCTTATACACTTTTGCTGGGATTGCAAATTAGTACAACCTCTATGGAAAACAGTATGGAGGTTCCTCAAAGAACTAAAAATAAACCTGCCCTTGAATTCAATCCAGCAATCTCACTACTGTGTATTTACCCAAAGGAAAAGAAGTCATTTTATCAAAAAGACTCCTGTACTCAAATGTTTACTGCAGCACAATTCACAATCGCAAAGATGTGGAATCAACAAAAATGCCCATAAATTCATGAGTGGATTAACAAAATGTGATATATGTAAACCATGGAATACTACTCAGTCACGAAGAAGGATGACTTAACACCTTTTGCAACAATTTGCATGGAATTGGAAACCATTATCCTATGTGAAGTATCTAAAGCATGGAAAAAAAAAACACCACATGTATTCACTATTAAATTCGAACTAACTAATGGACACACATGTGCATAAAGGGAAGTAAAACTCAATGGAAATCAAACAGAGGGGAGGGGGAAGAAGGGGATGAATGCAAACCTACCTCATGGGTACACTGGACATTATCTGGGTGACAGGCACACTTTTAACCTTGACTCAAGCATTACGAAAGCAATCCATGTAACCAAAAATGTTTATAACCCCATCATACTTTGAAATTAAAAAAAAAGAAGAACAGCACAGTTAAGGAATCTTAAAATATTTTACATTCTTTTTTAATTCCCTGTCCTATATCTTAATTTACTCTGTATTCTATCAATTAGAAAATGTGACCATTACTGAAAGTGTATCTAAAAGACTGATGATTTCTAATTTTTAAATGTCCTAATAGTATTAGTATAAGTTACTGTGTATAATATTCTTATATTTGTTAATATTAGCTTTCATTCTTCCACAAATCTCTAAGGGAAATAATTGATGTAATGAAAACAACCTTCACTTAGAGAAAACATACAAGAGAAATCTTGTTAAATTATTTTTATGTTCTTTAACTTGGAAAAAGTAAAATGATAGAAGCTTACTATTGCATTGATGGAATGAATAGGTTCAAGTTATGATAACTTATGTTATATAAGAGTCTGAGATTATGTTTTTGGAAATGAGACAAACTACAATTAAAGCTAATTTATATTCATTACATTATGTCGGATTTTGTATTTGCTTTTCAACAGTATCTTTTCTATTGCACCATTATCTACTTAAAGTTTAACTATGCCTTTTTGAGAGTTTCACTTAATTATCCTTAAGTTAGTATTAGCTGCTTAGTTAGCCAATTATGTTATTAAGAAATTTTTAAAAAAGCTATTACATATGGACATTTGGCAAAAGATATTTCTGTGTATTGTATTAAAATCATCTTAAATTGCTGATATAAAACCAGGATTCACATATTCCTCCTGTTTTTTCTTAGTAATCCTACTGATTAACAAGCTTCTTGACATTCTACAATGAAAATGTGAATAGTTATGATTAAAAGATAGAAATTATGAAGCTCCAAATTCATTTATATATGTAAAAATTTAGTAGAAAGAAGTTTAGTAATTTTCTACTAAACCCATAATGCTTACTCTTTCATTTTGTGGAAGTGGATATAGAATTTATTTATTCGTTACTGATGCATTTTAAATATTTCTAACAGAAATGTCATCAGATGTCGGTGTAGGTAACAAGCTGTGCTTACAGAGTGCATATGCTTAGTTAGAGCGTGATCACCCTGCTTCTTTGCCACATCCTCCACATTCCTCTGACTATCAAAATCTTCCTTACAACAGAATCTGGAATCACTGCAGCTATAAGGGATTTGAAATCCCTCTATGCCACCTCAACGCCCTCTCTCTCCTCCACATATTCCTATCCAGTGAGAAGAAAACCGAGACGCTGAGAAATCCAAGGCTCCTCAGTCATTTAGTAGCAAGAGAGATCCTCAAACTCCTGAGCCCAGCACTCTGAAATGAGTATCTCTGGTCAGTGTCAACTCTTTAGGGGCCATCCTGTCCAAATGCCATTTTGAAATAAGTCTTCTTTGGGAAATTACTTGTTTATATAGCTTGAGATGTGCTACCATGGGAAGTTGTTCAAAAGCTGAAAATAACCTCAGTTCTTGGATATAAACTATAGGATTTCACCATAAAGCACTAACCAGTATGAAATTAATGATAGTCCAACACCTATGCCAATACCTAAGTACCATGTTAACACATCACTCAGGGGCCTCAAGACCATAGTGGACCTGCCCCTTCTAATTTGGGGATTAATTAAGTATACCTGGATATCTTAAACTCAACTTATGTAAATTTAAACTTTTGATCTAGTGATTGAATATTAATTAAATATGTCTGGATGCCTTAAACCAATGATCTAAAATTAAACCTATTACTATTCGCTGTAAACTTATTTCTTCATTTCTTTATTCAACAAATATTTATTGAGTGCTACTTTGTGTCAAGCAGTGCTCTAAGATGAAGTGATTTTCACAGCAGTGGATAAGACAAATTCCCTTCTCCCAAATAGCTTATATATTATTGGATTAGACTGAAAATAAGTTAATATTTAATATAACGAAAGGCAGCAATAAGAACTTTGCAAATAAAGCAGCGAGAGAGGTTGAAGAGATGATGGGCCAGAGGAACAATAAGGACCAGGTGTCTACAGAAGCCCACTCTAACGTGACATTTGATCAAAGATCCCATTTATGTCACATGTTGTCTGTGTTACTTTGCCTTAGAATCTATTTTATCTATTCACTATTTGTTATGTGCCCCCAGTTTTGAGGCACACTGTCTGGCTTTATTTACATGGGGAAGAAATAGTTGTTGTTCTCATGGGGTCCACAGTCTAGTATCAGAAATATTATAAATATAATAAAATATGTAGTAATAACTAAAACAAAGCAGACAGTGGTTAAGTGTTGAAGAGAAATATCGATAAAGGGCCAGGGAGTGAGAAGATGGAGAGAAAATGAAGAGAATGCTCTTTTGTTTTAATCTTGTCTTCCTAGACAGCCATTAAGGAGGCAGAGACCATATATTTTTCCTCTTTGTATCCCAACTTCTAGCACAATGCCTTCCCTATTTGTGCCTTGTTTGGGTTATGAAAATTTGTGGCAGATGATGAATATTGTTTCTTAAATCAGTTAGTCACTGCTCTCCTTTAAATTATCCTGTAGGAAACAACTTTTCTCATGCCAATTAATCATGTCTAAAACCAAATGCAGCTTTCCCTTTTAATTCTCTTATCTATGTCTACCCAAGTCTAAACCGTCTGGGACTTCTTCCTTTACCTTATTCTATCAGTAACCACACTGTGAAAAGGTAACTCTTTGTGCCTTCCCATCAATCTATGCAGGTATTAGGGGCACAGAGCAAATGGATGTTTAAATGAGCAAATGAATAAATTAAAGAACCTCTTTCTGGGTACTAAATTTAGCTTTATTTAATTCAGTTATGAAATGGACTAAACGGAAGAGAGAAATAGAGAAAATTTTAAGTTTAAAAAGAAGATTTTAAGAAGAATGTGCAGCTTGGACTCCATGATTATTTTTATTGGAGCAATAGAACCTCTACTTCTAGTACTTGGTTGGGTAGCCATGTTTTGTAAACAGATAAAAAAAAATAATTAAAAGAACCAAAATAATTATGTGCATAAAATATGCTATCTATGCATTTAAATACATGCAGGATTGTCTTCTTTTGTGATCTCTTTCAAATCCCAAGCGTCTCATTTTAAAAGGAATCATTTCAGTTCCTCTTTCAGTCAAAAGATTAAACCATTTTAATTTTCTGAGGGAAGAAGCCCCCAAAGCCACATAGAAGTTTTTAATTCTGCCCTAATATAAGTTGAATTCTCCAAAATGCCTGCCTCTGAGGTAAACAGAATCCATTAAAAAGCAGTTATTAAGCCCTGTGAACAGAAAACAATATTAGAAGCCTAAAAATGATAGCTTTGGGGCAAGGAAACTCATTGGAAGTAGTGTACAGAAGCAGTAACAAAAAAAGGAGAGAGATCCTTTAGTATAAAAAAAAGATTATGATGAAAAATATAACTAATTAGCATTTTCATTGTTTCTTTCAATAAAAATCTCAAGGAACTTTATGGGACAAGTAGAGTGATAAAGTAAAGCCTCAGGGTAGGCTACCAGATGGAATAATATATACACAATGAAAATATAAACAAACACGGAAACTTCACTGTTTATGTAAGCTGTGCAACTGCCTAATCATGTTGTCTGTATATATTCTGTACCACATTTAGCACTTTCAAAGGGTTTAATGTTTAAGAACAATATAAATATTTTAGAAAGTACTGTTACAAGTGTAACTCTAAAGGCAAGTACAATTTGGTCAATATTGAGAAGTTTTTATGTTGTGAACTAAAACACACATACACACATCCCCAGAACTGGATTTTTCTATTCATAATAGGCCCGTGAGCACGCGTGCGTGTGTGTGTGTATAGTGTTAGAGGTATAGATAAATGAAATATTCATATATATGAAATCACATATCTATAGTAGGAGTTCCATGGAATAAAAAACATACATATATTTTTATAGTACTGGATTCTATATAATTGAATGCATACAGGGAATTGGAAATGCACAATTCTTCCTTAGATGCTCGTATAAATGTAAGTGATGTTCCTACTAAGGTCAGATCCCCCTAACCATCTCAGAGTTTATATTCAAGAATCATAATGATGTTTAAATGTAACACAGTGCATGTGTTCTGTTCTGATAAGGCTTATTATTTTCAATAAATGGAGTGAAGGATCAGCCTTAGTCACAATTCATAAAAGCCATCTATTCCACTGACAGCTCAACAAAAATGGCTCACAAATTAATGATTATGTTTCCAATAAAGGATACAGATTGAACATTGATTAAACTATATGGACTACTGATTACTTTTATAAACCCTAAAATAACACTTGCTATACATATTCTTACTGACCTAGAAATAAGCTCAAATCTCCTTATAAAACATAAGCCTACATCAAGTAACTTAAGAATTAAAGAACTCATTCATATTGCAATCTTCTTCTACAGAAGCTAGTCTTTGAAGTATCTTAGCATTTTGGAAGCAAAAATAGAAGTATTAACATCACATATAACCATCAGAGGTGAGGTTCTAAACACTGACATTTGTCTGACTGATGCTCTTTATGTCTCCAGGCGGAGGGGATCCCATGTTCTATCTTCTGGATATTCAGCTTTCTGTAATTTAAAGTAACATTTAGATTGGCATTGGAGGATTTCGTTTGTTTGTTTTTTGTCTTTTGACAGAGTCTCACTGTATTGCCATGGCTAGAGTGCCATAGCGTCAGCCTCGCTCACAGCAACCTCGAACTCCTGGGATCAAGCGATCCTCCTGCCTCAGCCTCCTGAGTAGCTGGGACTACAGCTGCACATCACCATGTTTGGATAATTTTTCTTTTTTGCATTGGACCTTTATACACTTCAGTTCTCACCACATAATAAATGATCACAGAAACTCAACTCAATAACAGACCCACTTCTGTCCTTAACTATTTCACAAAGACTAGCCAGATATGGAGGCTTTGGGACTCACAAATGGTCTGTTCCTCACCTTATTTCCATCACTCTGCCCTGGTTCTCATCCGTTTCTTGGCTTATTGGTTTACTCTGCCCTATAACTGATTCATTCTACTCAGAGACTCTCTGCTGTCAGTCATATAAATATTTTACATTTCTATTTACTCCAGATGTCTTTTTGATAGCATTGTCTCTACTACACTTTTTCTAAATTCTACCCAGCCATTTACCTGTGATTCCTGTCTTTATTCAGTTCCAAAGATTTCGTGAGAGTCACCCTCTGCTCTTAAATCCTGATAGCCAGATCACTACCAGAGTCTCCAGCTTACTATTATCATGAATTTGCTTGATTTTTCCATAGTAATTATCCATTGAATTTACAGAGAGTTTATTTAATTGGGACTCAGCTTCACTAGTTATGATTTTATGGTCTTAGGTTTCTGTCTTTCAACAACACAGCAAATTTGATTACTTCAGATAAGTCCTTTAAAAGAAGGTACCATTCTCGGTTTTTATGCAGATTATAGTTACCCATATGCCTTTTTTCATCTTTCTATCCTGCATCATAAAATAGTTGGATTTGTAAGCACTTTGGCATATACTTTGAAACAGGCCGGAGATGCAAAGGAAATATTGTAAGAAAACAAGCCTGGTTACCATGGCAAATAGATCTACAGTATTTCCCAGGAGAAATGTAAATCATTGATCAGGATTTTTGCTCACTTCTTAACTTTTTTCACATCTTTGATATCTTGAATTACATCTATCTTAAAATGAATCAGATTATAATAGTCAACACATTATTAAAGAAATACGAGTTTTTGGCTAATATAGAATTCCTATTTTTAAAATGAATGAATATGTTTTTAAGCAAGAGTGAAAAAATGCTACACAGGTATCTCTACAACCTAGAAAGACTAACAATCCACATGGTTAAAGACAACTAGGAACTGAATTTGGTGCAATTAAATTGAGTGATGCAGAGCAGAGCATGGTGGGACTAAGGGATATCTAAGTGAATAGTAATTATAAAAATTCAGAGAAAATCAAAACAATTGCATTCTAAAGTGATGTACTCTGAGGGCACATTTATTTTGAAATCAATTTTATTATGAAGGCATACTTTCTAATTCACTTTTTTGAGAAAATAAGAATTCTTTCCCACCCACATACACACTCCTGCTAGAATATAAGTAAAATACAGTAATGCTTATTTTGAGGGCCTTGGCTTTATAGGCACTTGTGTTTGACCACGAAACTGGAAGACGTTTATGAAACTAAGAAGATAAACCAATGAATTGCCTTTAGGATGTGGCTGTATTCTTTTAATAAGAGTTGGTAAAATTTAATAACTGGAGGGATTAGGGTGTTTATCTGAATATATTTGTCTAAGGCCATTAGGGTGAATCCTAATCCCATCTGGCTGTTGTCAGACTCAGAACATAGCTGTGTCTACTAATGGCTTTTCCCTCAGGAAATTCTATATAGAATTTAACATGCCTAAACGTGCAGTCACATATTCATTAATTCATTTATTCTTCCATCAATTTACATTTATGGAACTCATACCAGACCCTCGGGATACAAAGACGTGGTTTTTCAAAGACTGTAAAACTAGTGCCTTAGGCTCACAGGTAAAGAGTCTGTTCTAATACTAGTCTGATATGGGCCTAATAGACAGAAACCACTTTTGACTGTCATTGGAGGGGAGTCTAGGTCAGGATGGCCTGTGGCAGGTCATTTAAGTAAGGCTTCCCACAAGTGTTTTCTGTGTTCATTTTTGAAGGAAAAAATGAGAGGCAGGTAAAGAAAGGAAGGCTGTACAAAGGCATGAAGGAGAGAGTATTCAACCTTCAAAAAGTCCATGTGACTCAGGATGCCTGGACTATAGACTGGGAAAGACAGATGATGCTGGATGCGGTAATTAGGTCATGAAGGGCATTTTCTGTCACAATAAGGACTTGGAATTTATTTTCTAGGCTATGAGAAATCACTGAAAAATTTATAGCAAGGGAATGACATAATAAGATTTGCATTTTGGTAAGCTCATTCTGGCTATAATAAGACAGGAGACCAGGGAGGAGGTTGATAAAATATTTAAATGATAAATAATGATATGGAGAGGGAAGATAGATTTGACATTTATAGGATTAACACTATTTGGCAAACAAATAGGCATGATGGCTAAAGAAATTGAATGTACCAGCAACAATTCTCAAATTTCTGGTTTGGGCAACTAGTCAGCTGCAGGTGCTTACTATCAGTATGGGATTAAAGAAGAGAAGCAAATTGTGAGGGAAATACAATTGATTTACTTTTGAACGTGTTAAGTTTTGGAAAGTTAAAAAACATCCAGTTGGGGTTAATTAGAATGATTTTATATTGATGGATCTGGAGCTTACAAGAAGGATCCCGCATTAATGTACTAGTGCTGCCATGACAAAATACCAGAGACTGAGTGGTTTAAACAACAGAAATATATTTTTCACAACTCTGGGTGCTGTAAGTCCAAGATCAAGGTGTGGGCAAGTTTGGTTTCTTCTGAGGCCTCTTTCCTTGGCTTGAGGATGGCTGCGTCCTTGTGTGGTCTTTCCATGCACGCACATCCCTGTTGTCTCTCCGTGTGTTCAAATTTCCTGTTATTTTTTATTTTGATATGAAATGCTTATGAATTTGTTTGTCATCCTTGTTCAGGGGCCAAGCTAATCTTATCCATACCCTTCTGATTTTAGTATATGTGCTGCCAGAACGAGCACAGATTTCCTTTTATAAGGACACCAGCCAGATGGGATTAGGACTCACCCTGATGGCCTTATTTTAACTTCATCACCTCTTTAAAGGCTTCATCTCCAAATGCAATCACATTCTAAGGTACTGGGGGTTCCCATATGAATTCACATATGAATTTTGGGAGGACACAAGTCAGCCCATCACAGATCTCATTTGCAGAGGGATCTGACTCATTGACTATAAATGGTAATTGGAAAAGCATAGTGATAGATGGTATCACTCAGGGAGAATGTAAAAATTGGGGGAAAATGTGGCTGACAATGAATCACTGAAATGTTATTGTAGAGAGAGAGAGAGGAGTTAATATAGCCCTCTACTTCAGAGGGGCCAGAGCAGGATACTTAGGAAAGAATTGTGTCATAAAAGCTAACAGAGACATTTCAACAGGTAGGAGTGGTCAGTAGCTTTAATCACTCTGAAAATATTGCTATCATGTCTGAAATGTATCCATTGGCTATAACAACAAAGAGTATATTGATAATTTTAGCAAGAGTAGTTTTGGGAGAAGATTTTAAGATTTTCAGTGAATGAATTGTGGGAAATGGAAAGTTTTCCTTTAAAGTCATGTGAACTTTTCCTTTATGATTTTTTCTATGTCAGGAAGAAAATGAAGGTGTTTTCGGACTCAAAGATTTTTCTAAGTAGGTATACGCAAACACTATAATGAAAGAACCATTGAAGAGAAGCAGACTGAACACATTCTAGAACGAGGGGAGGCAGCAGGAAATGAAAATAAGAGAAAAGGGGGCTGGGAGGGTGTTCAAGCTTGGAAGCAGGTAAGGGATGATCTTTGAAGACAGGAAGACCAAAGGTGAGAGGTGTAGGTACAGATAAATTTGCAGATGGTGAAGAGAAAGTTGAGGTGGTTTTGGCAAATATGTCTTCTGGAATGAGAATCAACCAAATCATGAGATCATGGCTGTGTGATTGTTTTTCTGTCCATGTTCAGTGGAGCTGGAGTAAAGAAGGAGCATGTCAGAATGATGCATGTTGGAGGGTTCTACATGGAGCAGACAGGTCAAGGCACAGAAAATGCTGGCAAGACAGTGGTAGAAAGGGTACAACATTGGATATAAGCTGGGCAGGAGAGAAATGAAGCTTTGATGGGAATGATAATTTTTGAATAAACTTGTGAGTTAGGGCACTGGAGAAAGTGATGAAGTCAAGGCAGGTGGTTAAGGAGACGAGTGAGGTAACTAGAGGGAAAGATGATTTTGATCAGAACTTAGTAAATGGAAATTTAAGATATCAGAGGCATATTTGCAAATGATCATAAGTTCCAAATTGAGGTGATATTAGTGGGTGGCTTCAGAGGAGTGGAAGAAATGGTTGTTGGAATCAAGGAAGTCAACCAGTTTTAACTATTGAATGTATCATAGACACAGATATTGAAATCCTCTGGAATCTTCTGGCGTGCATAGGAGTCTCCTGTGTATGAGAGGGGTGGGAATGAGAAGAGGCTGGAGAACATAAATGGCTGAATGGTCCGGCTGCCTAGGAAGTCACTTGATTGCTGTCGTACAGTGAGTTGGTTTGCTTATTTAATGCAAGAACTCTACATTGAATGGCTCCTTTATCTAGTTCTCTGGGAGATCATCAGTGGCATTTATGGAGAATGTGTTGGCTAGCACACTTGGTAAACAAATTCAAAAGGAAACTATCCTTATCTCACTAAATATGAAAAAAATTTACATACACAAACAAGTAAGGAAGTTGGAATGGGGAAATTTATGTAGTTGGAAGATGGCTGAAAGTTCAGACAAACATAATTATAGTCTAGCTCAAGGACTGGCAATCTTTTTGGAGGTGGTAACACCAATGTTCTCTTCACAACTGATTTAGAATTTGAGACCGCAAGAAAGCTGGAGGGAGGGTAGGACACAGTTTTGTAGTGAATTGCTAATTTCACTCAGGATAAATCAGACTTGGGAAATCTGATGATAGCTCTTGACAGCAGCAGGAAGGGAGATCTAGTTAGTAACAAACCTGTGGGCCTATGACAGGCTGAAAACTTGCCTCTTCTCCATCTTTGGAAGGTTGCCAATGTCTGCTCTACCATTATCCAAAAAATGATATATAAAAATAAAAAATAACTATCAACTGCAGAAAATATGAATGGTAAAGATTAGCACATATGCTACATCTTTATATTTGGCTCTCAAGATTGATCTGGAATATGATGTCCAGGAAATGCTATATAATTATGGAAAATGATACACTTGTCTGGAGAAAGTTGGGGAAATGTTTTAGTCAAAATGCAGAATAATTCATCATTTTCTGAGTTCAAAAAGACTGTGGCCCTGCAAACATCCTTATATATAATTAACATATCTTTATCTATATAGGCAGTAGACTCATCTTTTAAAACAGATTCCATTAAAGTGTATGTGAACTTTTCCCCTAGCCTTTTATTATAGTTGTTGTCATTACATGTGTCAGCGTATGTAAATTTAAAGCATAAAAAGGTACCAGACTGGTTACTATGAAAAAGCATGACTCATAAGAATTTTAGCACGGGTTAAGATCTGAAGGTTTTCTCCCAGCCTCCTATCACTGCCAGAGACTTCACAAATCATGGCAGCCACCAGTAAGATGACTTTGCCTGTGGCAGTTGCTATTTTTATATCTTATAATTCGGAAGCTCAGGGTGTGGGAAATCATTAAACTTTTTTTTGTCCTTTTCAAGTTGGAGACAGCAATTGTAGACAGCCTTCCAGTGGCCTTTTTGTGTCTTCTTACCTGTGGAGAAGCCTGCTAACTGATATATGGAGTTAAACAGCTTCTGTTTCCTTATATCCGGAGCACCAAGTCAGTAGAAACCATATTTCACCATCCATTATTTTCTCTCCTAAGTCTACCAATTTATCTAAATTCCATTGGTGATAATATTCTAGCAGGTTAAAAAAATCATAAGGTTACTTTCAGACAACAAATAAATGAAAACTCTATGTATTCAAACTCAGTTTGCATGACAATTTGGGTGACCTTGGAGAAGGATGTACATGAAACTCAAGACATTTATTTGTACTCTATATGAAATTTTACTCTTAGGCAATTTATTACTACTTGGACCTCAGTTTTAAACATGTGAAATAATGAGGCTAGACCATCATTTATTTTTCCTCTGGAAGTAAAGAAAGTTGAGCAACTCTGTTTATTAAGTCCTATTTACTTGGTTCTACGAAGATCCATTTTGAATGTCTTAATATTTTACAATTATTATGCTTTCCCTAAAAGGAAAGAGCTTTACCAATCCATTTATACACCGAAGTATAAAGAATAGACTGTTAAAGTTCTTCCTTGAGAAGAGCTGTTTAGAAAACAGGCTCATCTATAAAACACTTTTAAAAGGAACTGATCAAATTTTGCAACTGGTCCTAGATAACAAAGAAAAATGCTAATGTAGTGAAAGATAAAAATGAAATGATTTTGTAGCTCTATCATCATAAATATCAACGAGCACTGTAATTTTAATGTTGCTGAAATTGGCACTAGGGCATTATTGATTTTCTGTATCATCTAATGGTTTCCTGCAAATATCTTTTATAAAAATGCATTATATGTCTTCTTAATAATCTTTTCTTGAGTCATATACTATCAAATCCTGCAGAGTACTATTCATTCAGTAGTAAGTTAAAGTCATTAAACATATTTCTATTAAATTTTTATTAGACTTGAACTAATATCCTGAAACTGATGCAATGTAATTTTACTATTCAACCAACCACCTTGATTGTTTTGTGTTTAGAACATTTTTAAAAATCAGAAAAAATTTCTAAAAGGGCAATTAGAATTTATTAGAACTTTTTTTGGCATTTTTAATGTGGGGATAATTATTTTAAAGACCTGCTGTTAAAATGACTTTCCTTTCTCAGCAAACCCCTCCTCTCTTCTTCCTCAATGCTTTCACTTGGGCAAAAAAGATATTCTCAGCTCATGACCTATGTGAAATGTGTTTTAATTTTGTTCAATTCCCAGCTGCTTTACATCTTGACATAGAAGAATTACTGCATCGCACAGTGTTAGAAAGATAGGAGATAGAAGATAATTACTGAACTTTATGTTACCATTGATGTGTGAAATTTTTCAAGGAAGAAAATCCATTCATTTTGATAATATAGGCACATCAGTTAAATGCACAACCTTGTCCCATGAAAAATTTATTCTTAACACATTTTTTTCTCTAGTAAGCCATTATTTGAGAGTGCTTCAATGAATTTTGATTTTATTTTGGAGTTATGAGATGCACATATTTTAATGTGTATATGCTTCCTCTGGGCTACTCAGGTATAGTAATAAACTTTTTAGTTAATGGAATATGTAAATGTCCTCTTTTTTCCTGCTTCCAGTTGGGGCTGTCAGTATGCAATTGAGTTCACTTTGGTATTATATCCCTGAATGAGGATTTGTGTTTCTTGGGAGGAACAGAAGCCAAGATCAGAAGAGAGTTGACATGTCTGGCCCAGCTCTATTGTCGTTATCTTTTTATTTTTACTGTCTTCCTTTTCTGAAGTTTAATTAAGAGTCAAGTTTGGGCATATTCATGTCTGTCGAGTAGAGATAGAAATTGGATTACTTTGAGAAGGTTACATATATTTGTTTGAAGAACTCTATTGTTTTTAGATGAAAAGAGAACCATGAGAGTGTTTCTCATGCTCTCCAGTATTTCTTAAGACCACTCTTAGAAACTGAATATGGGGCTATAGTCTCATTAATCCAATCCAATGTGGCATTTCTCAGATTCTTATGACATACATGCATTGATCTGATCCAGTATGCTGCTCCTTAGGTTTTTACATACATACAGTGTGGAGTTCATATTTTTCTTCTTTCTCATTACTTTAATTAAGCGGAGATGAAGATAAGATAGAGATGAAATGTTAACCTAAACCTAGATCCATGGGTGATTGCAAGGATTTTGAGGCCACTTTGAAGCTGTATACAAAAAAGCTTTATAAGTATGCGCATCTGCAGTTTTCTGGGGTACACAGCTTTTGCTAGAATCTTAAATGTCCCCCAAAGGTAAGAATCTTTGTAAATGGACCACATCGCTCTGGCAGCCATACTAGGTTTTCCTTATCACATTTAAAATGAGAAGTCAAAGCCCTTTCTATACCCTTTTCTATAATAAATAAGAGTCTTGTTCCACCAGGGGAAAAAGAGGCTGAGTTTAAAATCAGTCTGCTACTCTATACTCAAGAGGTAGGTTGTTGATCGAAGTTCAGCTTGTGATGTACTTCCTCCTTATGAAGTCTTTTGCATAACATACTGTCTTATTTCTATTTGTCTCTTTCTGTCTCTCCCTCTCCTCTTACTTTTTCCTCACTTGTTCTTTGCCTTTCTCTCTTTGTAGCTAAAAAGAATGAATTTGAGAATTGAGATGCATTGAATACATTTGGTCCTAAAATTCCTTTACTCTTAATTTCCTGAGTATTCAGGTTTGTATTTTATTTTTTATTTTCGTTTGTTTCCCTTTGAATTACCTAGAGAACCCATATGCATGGCAAGTAAAAACAGATCGAAGCACTATCTTTGATGGAGTTTGCTATTTCAGTGGAGGAACCAAGTGGTCAGAAGTTAGGCTAACTGTACTGACTCAGCCTACCAAACTTTGGGATGGGTCCAGATGGCAGGCACGAGGGATGCTCCTGCAAGAGCTTATGCATGTCTCACAATTTGGTCAAGGAACAAAAAAATGGGAACATTCTCACTCGTATCTGTGCTGATTTCTCCTTCAGTAAATAGGGAGTAAACTTTCGATCTGAAGCTTCCAAGGGTGGCCTAAGATATCATTTATATTCTGTGGTCCTGTTTTATCAGAATTGTATTATTTCCCTACTAGACTGTATATTCTTTAAGTAAAATAATGGCATCTTTTGCCTTAGTATCTTTAGAAACTGAGTACCTGACACATCGTAGGTATTCAAAGCTGGCCAGCTACATTTCTCATGCATGTGTGGTAGGGATTTGCTATTTCATTTTGCGGGTTTATGGTCTTTCTCTTTATTTCTAATTTTCAATACCATGGATCACAATCTGCTTTTTTTTCTTAATAATTTTGTTCTCTTCTCTAGTATTATTTTATAGAGAAAATAACACTATAGAAGAGTTTTAGATTTAAAATTTTATTTGTCTAACCAAGAACTTAATATTTATTAAATTTAAAGTTATTTGTGAAAATATGGACCATATTTGAATATTATCTGTAATTGCTAATGGAGCAAGTTCAGGTTTATACCTGATTGGGTGTGCATGTTTATGGAAGACTTTCCCATTTGTTATTTGAATAATTGTGCTGGTAATAAACAGACACAACCACAGGAAGATCCAATCTAGTTTGATCATTGTGGAACTACTTGAAGAAAAAGAGATGGGTTGTGTGAGCCAATTATCATAAAGAGAATGGAAAGTAAATGACTCCAGCAATTCCTTTTAGATTAGTAAAAGCAGCAAAGAAAACCTCCCAATTCCCCTCCTTCCTCCTTAATGAATTTTATGTTGGCTTTATTGCTACCAAGTCCGCAGGCATATACAACACCTTGCCTTCATACCCCGAAGGAATAAAAGCTATTGACAATATTTGGAAGAAAATAAAGGACTTGAATCTGTTTTTGTGCTATACGGGCATGGAACTCAGTAAAATAAAACTAGTTAATGAGGAATTAACTCAATTTAAGGTACTGAAAAGTGCTTTGATATATCATATATCAAGTAAAGTTGTACTTAGAAATCAAATGAAGCTTGGGTATTGTCTAGGAGAGAGGTGTGTCACACTTTACCTAAATATCTGGTGTGTTTTTAAATGTGGAACTACAGAAAGATACAAATAATTATCAACTCATCAACCAACCAACTCATTAACAAAATCAGATTATTTCACCAATTACTCAATGGTTTGTTCTATGATGATGATACACAAAGGTTCTTTCTTTCCATTTCATCATTCCCTTAAATATCCACTTGTTTGTACTATAACTTGAGTAGCAAGAAGTAATTAGATTTATAAACTACAGTGCCGCTGCCATCCACACAAAACTCAACTTTTCTGCAAATTTATCAGCATTTTGGGTCCCTGGGTTTTAAAATCTGGTTAATTAAAGCATGGCATCATGGATCTTGTAAAATAAAAAAGCTATAAGCCAGAACAAATCATAATTAAATATGATATTCAGTGTACCTGAAGATAGATAACCTTATATTCTTCTACTGTTTGGTTTGAGCATTATGGCAGAGTTTACCTACTTCCAAAGATCTTGCCTGCAGATTTCTCAGTTTAGATTAATTACTGAATCACTAATGCGACAGCCAAGGCATCTGGAAAGCCATAGATGAAACACAAAATCAAAGCTTTAGGGCTGGAAGAAAACCAGGGATTCATGAAATCTGTTTTTCTCAGCAACATAATTGTCCTTGACACACATCCTTGTAATTGTACTTGTGCTTGAAAACCTATAATGGAAAGAAACTTACTATCTCAAAATATGGGCAAATCTATTCTTGGCCAATGATACTGAGATAATCACTATCATTTAAATGTTGATGCTAAATATATATTTCTTAGAGTTTGTATCTTCTTTTCTTTCATCTTTCTCTCTCCTTCCCTCGTTCCTTCCTTCTTTTCCTCCCTCATTTCTTCCCTCCCTTCCTCCCTCTTGTCCTTCCTTCCTTCCCACCTATTAAATAAGTTACTATACAAATTCTACCATGAATATATCAATATATTACATTTGAAATACAAAGAAACAAATATGGATCCATTTTGTGAAGATTTAAGGCGTATGCATAATGACTATATTCAAAGCTGTTGATGGTTGGTTTATAAAGTATTTTCACCAAGGCAAGAAAATAAATGGTTGAGTGTGCTAAGTAAGCAAAATTAGTTGTTTCTAAAGGAAAAGATATTCATGATGGTACCAAGGCTGAAAGATCAACCAACCAATAAAACTAAAACACTAATGCAACAGTAGCAATTGCATAAGATTTACTATCCAGGCTTCAAAATGTGTGTGTGTGTGTGTGTGTGTGTGTGTGTGTGTGTTGCACAAAAGTGTCTGTATTGAAAATGGGGATTTGGTACTGGAAAGAAGACCACCCCCACTAGGCCATTAAAGGTTACAGAGACATTAACTCATATGCTTAAACTTCTGCTATGCAAATACCCTAGAACTATAATTGGATCAATGAACACAAGTGCTGTAAGTGTTCTAGAAGTTTAAATTGTGGTATATAATGTCAAGGAAACTAATTGCTGACTCTTGAAAGACAGGGAAGAAGCTTCACCTGAAGGTTAGGAAATATTGCAAAGTGTGTGTTTTCACCACAACCTTTCTTGTAGCGGGATTAGCCTGGAATTTTATCCATGGCATGGTATCAAGTGAGGAATACATGTCATGTTACAGAAAAAAATCATGTGCTTGTAATCATATATGCATGTAAACATTTTTAAGAGTACAGAGAAAAGTGAGAAATATAAATATAGGTAGATTACTATTGATTATTTCAGGGAGATGAAACTGGAGTAGAAGGAGTAAATGATTAATTTTTTTCTTTATACGCTGTACTTCTTATTGTTATGTCTTGCTTGTTTTGCTCTTGTAATTAAACAATGCAGTAAGTTAAAAATGTAAAAGTTAAAAATATGTTTTGCTGTTGTTCTTAAGGTTTCATTTATCATAGCAAAATCATCATAAAATTGGAGGATTTTCATGAGTTGCCATATTTTTAATTATTCCACTGTTTCATAAAATTAAAAATTAAAGATCAAGAAAGTAGGGGGCATAAAAATTACTGCATTATTATTATTTTGCTCTTTTTTTTTACCACCGATTGGTGAAATTTCTTCATAAACTGATCTCAGTTGTAACCTCCCCTTTTCGTTAATCTGGTTTGCTGTGGAGTGAAAGTGGATTCTGGTAGTAAGAAAAGTACTAAGTGTTTATTTCTCCAAGACAAGTACTTAGAAAGTGCTTCATGAAAATAGAGGAAGAAATTAAATTACTTCTAACCTACCATCACATGGTACAAATATATCTTTTCAAATCATACTATACATCAGAAATTTGACTAGAGGAACCTGTCCTGTCATAAGTGAAGTCAAATCCACAGGGTTTAGAGAGCTTCAAAGGATGCTGATTATCAATAAATAGTTCTAGTTATATTCCTAGGTAGTGACCCTTACAAACAAACAAGTGTAGGGCCTCTGTTTAAACTTTATCCTAATCTGAAAGCATTCAGATGAATCAGTCAGTGTGCTGCCAATCATTCAGTGAGTTAAAAGTCATTGGAGTCTACTGAAGAAAATGAGTAGGTATCAGAAATCAGGATCAGGTACAGATATTTATTCTATCCTTAGCTTCTCATTTTGAATCTCTTTTTGTGGTTCATTTGTTTTACTGGATGATTTGGTGCACATGGTGCATTTTATTTAGGTGGTTGACTTACTTGAGGTAAGAAAGGTGTGGAGAATTTGAAGGATAATTTTGTCTTTATTTAGGAACCAAAAAACCCTAAAGAATAAATATTTCTATTTCATATGCAGGCTCAGTTTGCCTCCCTCACACATCGTGAATGACACAGAGATTTTGTTTTCTTTGTAAAGCATGGCTATTGCAAGGACATGCGATAGACAAATCCCCTGGGTAGAATTATGTCATAAATAATGAAATGTAATCATATCATTGAAAGATTGTTCATCTGGGAGATATGCTGAGATACAGATATGGTTTAGTTACACATCACTTTTATAATAAAAGTGATAATTGTTATAATGAAACTTTTACTTCATTAAAAACAACCCTATTTTAAATGCTTGGAGGCATTTAGAAGAAGATTATAATGCTTATTCAATTAAATTTTAGTAAACATGTATGTATGGAGTATCTACCAACCCTCTTTTTGGCAGACACTGTGTAGTAACACAAGGATGAACACTGTGGGGGAGGCAAAATTTTACCTCTATCCTCTTAGGATTTTTTAGCTGGGACTGAGGATTAAACAGACCTAAGACAGATTGACAGAACAAAAGCATACACGTTTACTTAATGTAAATTTTATGTGACATGGGAGCCCTCATATGGAAATGAAGACCCAAAGAAGTGGTAAAACCTAAACATTTTTATAACAGGTTGAACAGAGGCAATTGTGGAAAAGTAACTGAAGTATGTATGGAGGCTAAAGGAGACTTAGAATTATTTTAACAAGTTCTATTTGCATAGAATTCTCTGTCTCAACTTCCCATCCTTCATGATAAGAATGTTACTGTCCCTGTGCTATAGGGAGGACATCTTACATCTGGGGGTTTCATCTCCTGCTTTCAGGAAGGAAAAGCAGAGGGTCATGGAGCCCTTCTTGTATCTTCTGGTTTTTTAAGTGCCTATAGCTCAAAATAATCCTTATGCCAAGCGGCATAATTTGGGGTCAATATTTGCCACCCTTTAACATCGTATAGGCACTGTCCTAACAGTGGGCAAAAGCTTAAAATATACTTACAGGGTAGGTTGTTATTATGAGAACCTTCATCATGTTACTTTATTTTCTCAGGTATCTGTTTTGTGCCATCCTTTGAAAGCTCGAATATATCTCATAGACTCCCCTTTCTTCTTTCTTTTTTTTTTTTTTATGTAACAAGAATTTAATGTGTTTCTGAACTGTGCTCCTGTTTTTTTTTTTTTTATTATTTCAGCATAATATGAGGGTACAGATGTTTAGGTTACGTATGTTGCCCCTTCCCCCCCTCCCCCCCTCAGTCCAGGTTTCAAATATGTCCATCCCATTGCGTGGTGCACATTGCACTCTTTGTGTACACATATACCCGTCCCCTCCTCCCTCCTCCCCCCTCCCCCTGCCCAATATCTAATAGATGCAATTCTTAT
>CAUYSK010030681.1:0-20790 GCA_963575035.1 Avahi laniger
CTGCTGGTGGGACTGCAAATTAGTGCAACCTTTGTGGAAAAGAATTTGGAGATACCTCAAAGAGAGAAAAATAGAAATACCATTCAATCCAGCAATAGCACTATTAGGCATCTACCCAAAAGAGCAAAAGACATTCTATAATAAAGACATCTGCTCTCCAATGTTTATGGCAGCACAACTCACTATTGCAAGAATGTAGAAACAACCCAAGTGCCTGTCAATTCATGAGTGGATTATTAAAATTTCATATATGTATACAATGGAAATGTTTATTAAAATGGTAAAACAATTTGTAATTATTTTTATAATTAAAATGGTAAAATAATAGTTTGTAGATGTATGATTTGAATTTCTTTTCTCTTGTTTTGTTCATGTTGTATAGATGTATTTTTCTATGCCCAAAACTGCTTTTGTGGCCAGCCACACAGTGTGTTTTTTTGCAATTGTCCTAATTTTCACTTAAGGTACAAAGGTATCACAGAGAAGTTTGCTAAAAATATAAAATCATGTAGCTTAAAATTAAAGCCAATTTTTAATATAAACTTAAACATTTACTAGCACTTTGGGTGTTAGCATGTTAGTTAACCACTTTTTGCTTTGGCTTTCTCTTTTCAAGGAATTGTTAAAATATTGTGCAATAAAATACTCAAATAAATCAAATTAATGAAATATTTTATATTTAGTTATGATGTCAGATATTTATTCTCAAACTTCCAAGTACACCAACTACAAGAGTACTGCTGAATTAATAACACAGTTAAACAAATATGGTGTTCATTGCCATGTTGATAGAAAGTACAAAATTAAACTCTAGGTTAGAAAATGAATTTCCTTTTATTGCATGTTATGAAGAGGAAAAGTTATTCAACTTATGTCATTCTGATTTGCAGTATGTTGAGCCAAAAGGAAGCCACCATAGCATATCAAGGATATCTTTTTTAGGTATTCATGCTTTAAAATTCATCTCTGTGTTTTAAAGTGCATACATAGTTATCCCAATAGACAAATGGACATTTTATTGGTTCTTTTATCACCCTAGATATCTGAGGATAGTTAAGAAGTTCACTGGATACATGAAAACATGTGACAAAGTGATTTAATGGCATTAGGCAGACAGGATAGAAAAAAAAAATGAACTCACTAAATTCTCCTGGTGGCAGGTTTTTAACAAATAGAAAGGAAGACAACTTAAATTAATGTAATGAACAAACAGGTGAGCAATACACTCTAAAAAATCCTTTAATCTAGTTTCAAAAGAGATGACAATTAACTAAAAACCTGCAGAGCATGATCTCAATTACACAAACCCCCTGCCTTGCAAACTGTCTGAACTTAATCAGGCATGATTTCTTGCATAATAACAGAAACAAGGAACATATTAAATAAGAACATGCAAATTCCCAGGGAATAAACTGAAAATCTGAGAGACATATCCTATATATGGTATAATACTATACATGGTAATTGCTCAGACAACTCTTATGGGAGAAACCAGGAAGCCAGGAGGTTATGAATATTTATATACATATCAAGTTACATTATTTTTGTGAACAGCAAATAAAATCCTCTATAATATTTTTTACTAGAGATTAAATATAATGAGCTCTATTTACCAGGGCTGATAATCTCAATTCCTTATTTAAGAAATGTGAATAACAGGATTTTATAAAATTATTTACAAGAGTACTTATAAAAAAAACAGAAGTGACACTACATTTTTTTTGTCCAACTTTTCTAAACAAACCCTGAACCACAGGCCAAAAAAATTCCAATTAGGAAGAAAGAAACCTCTTATTAGTAAAGAATTGTTATCATCACAGATGCAGGCACATTAGGGACACAAAAGGCCTCCTAAGTCAGCAAATCTATGCCCCTGCCACATTTGGGAGTCCCTTTTAAAAAATGGTGTGGTTTATCCCTTGTCATTTTAAATCTATAGAACAATTTATCTTCACAACATATTTTAAATTAATCCTAATCCTTTTACTTCACTGGTTTATGTGATGAATTCTAAATGACTAGCCTAAGAAATATAAAAATCCAGCAAAAGGTCTAGAGAAATATAACATTTGATATAAAAATACCTTATTTTATAATGCTTATTTTTATTTATTTTTAAAAAATTACAACATAAAAAATAAATTCAAAAGGAAAAGACTACTGGTAACCATACAACTCTGAGATGTGTACTGTTAACATTTTAAAATAATCCTCCAAATATTAAATCTTTTGTCATTTCTATTTTTAGTCATAGAATATTAAAATAGATAATATGGGTTTCATTTTTCACATACTGCTTTTTAAAATTTAATATTAAAATTGTTAAATAATTCATATCATTGAATGTATTTCAAAAATAAGTCTATCTTGTAAATATGCAATAGTATATTTAACTGAATTCAATATAGCTTTGTATATATAGTTGTTTCTACCTTTTCTCATTACACAGAGGACAATTTTTTTCCTATTTAGATTTTATTTACATTTCTACTTTTCTCTTTCTAAAGATTAATAAAAGTAGAAATGTGTATACATGACATATGGTATTAGTATATCATTGATATGAATGCTGTTAAGAGTACTAATACACGTTGCATGCAGGTTTATGTGATAACATTAGTTTATAAAATAATTGCATTTTACTCAATAGCACCTTTTCCGGATTTTATGATAAAACTGTGTTTAACTTTGTAAGAAACTGTCAAAACATCTTCTAAAGTAGCTGTATGCTTTTGTGTTCCAGACAGAAATGCTGTGTTTTGCTGTTCCGCATCCTTATCAGCATTTGATGTTGCACGTTTTATGGATTTAGTCATTCTAATAGAGAGAAAGTAACAACCTATTCTTGTTTTAATTACACATTTTCTAATGGCAAATACTGTTAAGTAATTTTTCTTAAACTTGTTTATCAAATGTATATTCAATTTAGTAAGATATCTGTTTAGATTTTTTTCCCTAATTTGTAATTGCCTTTTTTTTTAAATTTCAGAGTATTATGGGGGTACAAACACTTTGGTTACTTTGCACCACCTAAGGGAGAGCTACAAGTGTGCCCGTCCCCAAGACAGCATACACTGCATCCGTTTATGTGTGAATTTACCCATCTTCTCCTCCTCCTTCCCACCTGCCTGAGACCCTGTGAGTGTTACTTCCCGTATGTGTACAAAAGTGTTGATCAATTAGTACCAATTTAATTGTGAGTACATGTGCTATTTGTTTTTCCATTCTTTTGATACTTCATTTAAAGAATGGGCTCTAGCTCCTCCAGGATAATACAATAGATAGTTCACCAGAGTTTTTTTTTGTGGCTGAGTAGTACACCATGATACATATATATATATATATATATATATATATATACACACACACACCACATTTTATTAATTCACTCATGTATTGATGGACACTTGGGTTGTTTGCACATTCTTGCAATTGTGAATTGTACTACTATAAACATTCGGGAGCCGATGTCTTTTTAATAGAATATCATTTTTTCCTTTGAATAGATACCTAGTAGTGGGATTGCTGGATCAAATGGTAATTTTACTTTTACTTCTTTGAAATATATCCATAGTACTTCCATAGAGGTTGTTTTGGGTTGCAGTCCCACCAGCAGTGTATAAGTGTTCATTTCTTTTCACATCGACACCAACATTTGTTGTTTTGGGACTTTTTGATAAAAGCCATTCTCACTGGAGTTGAGTGATATCACATTGTGGTTTTGATTTGCATTTTCTTGATGATTAGAAATATTTTTATAGGTTTGTTGACCATAGATCTATCTGCTTTGAAAAGTTTCTGTTCAGGGCCTTTGCCCAATTTTAGTGGGGGTGTTTGATTTTTTCTTGTTGATTTTCTTCAGTTGTATACAGATTTTAGTTATCACCCTTTATCAGATATATAGCATACAAATATTTTCTCCCATTCTGTAGGTCTATTCACTAGGATGATACTTTCCTTGGCTGTGCAGAATCTTTTTAATTTAATCAGTTCCCATTTATTTATTTTTGTTGTTGCTGTGATTGTTTTTGGGGTCTTCATAAATTCTTTGCTTAAGTCAATGTCTATAAGAGTTTTTTGAACATTTTCTTTTAAGATTCTTATGGTTTCATGCCTTAGGTTTAAGTCTGTTATTCATCATGAATTAATTTTATAAGAGGTGTGGATCCCATCTTAATGTTCTACATGTGAATATCCGATTTTCCCAGTACCATTTATTGAATAGGAGTGAAATATCAGAAGGCTATATGAGGATGGTTTTATATCTGGATTCTCAGTCCTGTTCCATTGCTCTGTACCTCTGTTCTTGTTCCAGTTCCACGCTGTTTTGATTACTATAGCCTTGCAGTATAGCTTGAAGTCTGGGAAATCGATGCCTCCCAATTTGTTCTTTTTGCTGAAGGTTGCTTTGGCTATATGGGGTCTTCTCTGATTTCATATGAAATGTAGAATTATTTTCTCTAGTTCTGCAAAAAATGATGTTGGTATTTTAATAGGGATTGCATTCAGTCTGTAAATCACTTTGGGTAGTATAGACATTTTAACAATGTTAATTCTGCTGATCCTTGAACATAATAAGATTTTCCATCTCTATATGTCCTCTGCTATTTCATTCCTCAGTGTTTCATAGTTTTCCCTGTAGAGGTCTTTCACTTCCTTAGTTAAATATATTCCTAGTTTTTTTATTTTCTTTGTTGTTATTGAGAAAGGTATTGAGTCTTCGATTTGGTTCTCAGCTTGACTGCTGCTGGTGTATATGAATGGAACCATTAGTGTACATTGTTTTTGTAACCTGAGACTTTGCTGAATTTATTTATCAACCCCAGTACTCTCTTGGCAGAATCTTTATGGTTTTCTAGATATAAAATCATATCGTCAACAAATAGCAATAATGTGACGTCTTCTGCCTCCATTTGTATATCCTTGATTTCCTTCTCTTGTCTGATTGCTTTGGCTAGGACTTCCAGAACTATGTTGAACAGAAGTGGTGGTAGAGGATAGTCTTGTCTGGCTCTAGTTCTAAGCAGGAATGATTTCATTTTTTTCGCATTCAGTATAATGTTGGCTGTGGGTTTGTCATCTATGACTTTTATTATCTTGAAGTAAGTACTGTCTGTGCCTATTTTGTTCAGCATTTTTATCATAAAAGGGTGCTGAATTTTGTCAAATGTTTATTCTGTATGTATTGAGAGTTAAAAGAGATCTTTGTCTATTTTGGATACTACTGATTTTCAAATATGTAGTTATAAATATTTTCTCTCAGTTTCTAGTTTTCCTTTCATTCTTTTAATGGAAACTTTTATGAAGCAGAAATATTTAATTTTAATAGAAACCACCTTATCAGTGCTTTATTTCATGGACTGTGATTTGGGTTATGTATATAAAAACTTATTGACAGTCCCAACTTAATTAGTTATTTTTCTGTATTGTTTCCATGAGTTTTATAATATTGAATTTGAAAATTAGACCTATGTTTAATTTTGTGTTAATTTTTGCAAAATCTGTAGGATTTATATATATTTATATATGTGTATATATATATACTTCCATATGAACATCTAAACAAAATTTTTCTAGTTCTCTTATTCAGGACAAACTATTATCTAAAGTGGTAATGAACAAATAATAATGTTTCCCGTACTTCTATTGTATTCAGGCTCTTTCCAAATCCACTTTTCATGCCTGTACTAAAGTCTAAACAGAACTTAAAATTAACTTTTAAAAAAAACTTGATATCAGGATAATAGAAGATTAGAAAAAAAACATATTTCTTATAATTTTAAAAATTCCTAAAATACTTCATTTGTGGGTATAAGTCAATTTCACTTCTGATCAGCTTTTCTGATTATACAACATTTCTGATTATTAAGGATATAGAAAACATTTGAGATTTTCTCATAATGATAAAACTATATATCTAAGTCTATTTACATTCTAGAGATACAGAAACTTTGCAGGTGCAAGAAGTGATTCTCTTTAGATTGGCATTATTGCTAAAGATTGGCAATATGAAAAATGATTTCTTGAACATATGATGAGAACGATCCCCATGGAAGAAATAAAAACTCTACAAATACTTAACCAATGAGTTTGTGAAATATGTCAAAGTCAAACAAATACCAGATATGTTTTCATACTTTTAAGTTTCTCTTTTTTATTTTATAGTCTTCTAAATGTATCATTCTTTTTATCCTGAATGTTTCAAAGATTAGTGAATAAAAATACATACCATGATTCAAATAAATGTTATCTTCTTTAACCCTTTTGTGATGATAAAAAGCATTTTGCTTCATTTTTTTCTCTGAGAAAATGTTTACATGTAGCTAGTACATTTAATCTATTTTTCCTCCATTTAGGCAATACTTTAGATCATTTGTCAGTCATTTTTTTTTTAAGATTCTGAAGGAGCTCAGGAGATTTCACCCTTAAATACAATTGCTTGGTGTAAAGAGTATTTTGAATTAAAGGCCCTTACAGATGAACAGACCTTTTTGGAAGAAGCTTTCTCTCTATCTAGATAACCAGATGGACCTATTGCAAGAAGAACTGGCTTCCCTTCCCCTCCCTGTTATCTCAATATATTGCAGGAGAGAAAATCAAGAATGCATCCACACCTGGTCCAAATCGTTTTAAACATAACACCTGTCTCTCAGATTAATTTACATGTCAATCTGTTTCTCCCCATGTATTTATCCTCCCTAGCAACCAATTATTGCGCTTAAGTAGAATTACCTATATTTACCTATATTCCTCATCTCCACCTTCCCTCTAAAATGAGGACATAAAAATTTCTGCACCCCACTGGGTTACTGGGTATTCACTCTGTGATCCTCCCCATGTGCATAGTAGATAAACTTTCTCTTATTAAATCGGCTTTAATTGTGAGTGATTTTTCAGCCAACTTTGGGGAAAAAGAGGAGATTTCTCCCTCACCCCACAATTTCAATTATCAATAGTTTAGGCTGTGAGGATCATAAAGTCTCTGCCTCAACTACTTGATTCTGCCAATGTAGTGTGAAGATATTAATGAACAATAAAAAAATGAGTGGCCATAACTGTGTTCAGAAAAATTTTATCTGTAAAAACATATGGTAGTCTGTAAGTCATAGTTTTCTGATCCTTGATTTAGATCAGTGCAATCCAGTAAATTTTCTTGTTAATGGAAATGTTCTATATGTCTTGTGCAACATGAGGGATAGTAGATTCATTTGACCATTTAGCTTTTGAAGTCTGTCTACTGCTCCTGAGAAAGTAAGTTTTAAATTTATTTCAATGAATCCACTTTAAAAATAAATGTAAATAACAACTCATGACCAATGAATACCCTATTGAATGGCAAAAGTTTAAACTTGCGTATTAAACATTAATAAACAACACATTGTTTTTCTTTTAATTAGAATGATTTCTACTTTTATTTAAATAAAGTTTATAATCATTAATTAGATCTCTATGTTGCAAATGTGTTAAAATCATTTTCAATTTGTAGATCTTGACTTCTATGACCATTTAAAAATACTGTTTATTAACTCTTTGTCACTTTTTTTTCCAAGAACCAACAGAATTTTATGGTCTAGAAAACTGTCTTGTGGACAAAGGATGATTATTAAAAGATACATTTCATTGTGTTATATTTAAAATGTGCCTGGCTTCAACAACAAATATCCATATAAAATTAGTTTAAGCAACAAAAAAATTCTAGAATCCAGAAAAATCCATTTTGATAAATACAGAGCTTAACATTATTTTCAGAGTTACACTTTCTGTTTTTTCAAGTTGCCCTTTTGGCATATTCTTTCTCGGTAACTCTTCTCATGGTTGTAAGAGAACTGCTGCAAAGCTATGTATCATTTACAAACCTTAAAATACTATTCACGGGAGGATTATATCCTATAAAAAACAAGGGAAATCAATTCTGAGAATTTTCTCAACATACCTCCTCTTTTCTGTAAACATGCAAATATATCTTTACATAACTTTTAGTCACTATCAAGGGGAACTGAACTACCGTGATTGATAAAGAATGATTATAATTCCACCCTTAAATTGGAGTTGAGTTCCACAACACCTGAAGCCAATGGTGGCTAGATACCTGAACAAAATTTTAATTATTTTAACAAAGAAGAAGTGGCAAAAATTTGTTGATAATCGACCAAAATTATATTCAATGACTATTTAGAAAGCTGAAAGACTCGGAAAAGGAAAATATGGAAATGTTGAACTAGATAATAAGATTCAGTGAAGGGAAAAGGAGGGGGAATAAGTTATGTCAGGAAAAAATAGATTACTTATTTTAATATAATTAGTGACTAGCATTAATTCATTTGATGTAATATAATTTGGCATTAATGAATCACTTGACACCATATCTCAAAAATTTTACTAATACGTTAATTGAAATTGGCTTGGATATGAGCACTGTCACATGGACCAAAACTAACAGACCATAAACAAAAACTAATGATAAATGGCAATATATAAGGAAAAGCATATAGTATTTTCATTTTTGAAAAGTTAACAGCTTTATGAATACTCAAAATGTAATTTTTTATCAATGTGAATTACAATTGCTTTTCTCCAAAGAAATTATAAATGCAAGTATATTATTTCATTCTCTGTTTTCACTGCTCACTTATTTGGATGCTCACACTTGTGGTAGAAAAGAAGCTAATAAAAGATTATATGTGGGGATTTCTTTTTTCTTTTTCTTCTTCTTTTTAGAAAATGCTTACAGCTGTAAACTCCTCTGCAAGGCTTAGGTTTGTGGTCTTTATCATATAAAAGATATTTCCCTTAAACTGCTTTTCCGGTGTGAGTCAAAGTGTCAGTATCTTTGTATGCAGAGGTTATTTAAACCTGATAATTTTCTTTTCTTGAAATTATATTCTTATACATAGCTTCACTTTTTGGATTGTATTGTTTTTTATTTTCAAATTTGTTTATTTCTGCTCTGATCTATGCTATTCCTTGTCTTCTGCTAACATTTGGTTTACTTTGTCCTTGTTTTTCTAGTTCCTTTGGATGTGAAATTAGGTTATTAATTTGTCATCTTTCTGTATTTTTGATGTATGCATTAATGGTATGGTATTCCCCCTTAGCACTGCTTTGTCTGTGTCCCAGAGATTTGGGTAGTTTGAGTCATCATTTTTATTCAATTAAATTTTTTTATTTCCATCTTGATTTCCTTGTTGATACAAAGATCATTCAGTATTATGTTGTTTAATCACCATGCATTTGTATACTGTCCCTTAGAGTGAAGAAGAAAAATGCAGGAAGAATAGAAAACCTGTTTGAGGGAATAATGAAGGAGAAGTTCCCTGGTCTTGCTAGAGATTTAGACATACGGATTAAAGAAGGTCACAAAATCCTCGAAGATTCATTCAAATAGGACATCATTAAGGCACACAGTCATCAGTCTGGCCAATTTCAAAGTGAAGAAAAAATATCCTACAAGCTGCAAAATGAAAGAAGCAAGTAACTTACAAAGGAAAACCCATCAGACTAATGGCAGACTTCTCAGCAGAAACCTTAGAAGACAGAAGGGACTGGCATCCAATCTTTAGTATTCTTAAACAGAATAACAGTCAGCTAAGAATTTTGTATCTTGTAAAACTGAGTTTCATAAATTAAAAAGTAATAAAATCTTTCCCAGAAATAAAATCTTTGTTAGACAAGCAAACACTAAGGGGATTTGTCACCACTAGATCCGTCCTACAAGAAATGTTCAAAAGTGCTCTAAACAGTGAAAAGAATGGTTGATACTCACCAGTGTAAAAATGCTTCAAATTAAAAACTCACAGCTCTTATAAAACAGTAAAACAGAAAAATACACAGCAACTAAGTAACAATCAACATGATGATGGGAACAGTATCTTATCTATCAGTTTTAACATTGAATATAAATGGTCTAAATGTTCTACATAAAAGACATAGATTGACAGAATAGATAGAAAAAAACACAATTCAAATATCTGATGCCTCCAAGAAACCCATTTAACTTGTAAAGAGTCTCATAGACTCAAGGTAAAGATTTTAAAAAAAATATTCCATGTAGATGGAGAAATCAAGAGGAAGCAGGAGTAGCTATCCTTATATCAGATAAAACAGACTTTAATAACAATAGTAAAAAGAGATAAAGATGATCATTATATAACAATAAAGGGACCAAATCCAAAACAACACATAACAATCCTAAATATATATATACACTTAACACCACAGCTCCCTGATGTGTAGTGAGGGACTTTGAAATTCCACTAACAGAACTAGATCAAGACAGAAAATCAATATAAGATAAATTTTTATTGTGATACTATAATGTAAAAATAATTTTGATTGAAATATATGAATACATACATTAGACAGATAATACAGTATTAACTCTAAATGTGGATTATGTTGATGAACATTTCTCATGGACAATTGTTTTATTTTCTTATATCTGTTTTGGGCTAAATTAACTTTTAATGAGACATGGTATTTGCCATGTTCCTGAAGGAAATGTATGTTGTTCAAAAAATTAATTGATTTGGAGTATATGTAAAATAAAAAGAACATCATGTAAATTTATTTACAACAAATTTTTAAATAAATTTATAATGTATTTGTAATAAATCTACTTTTTATTAATAATTTTAATATTCTATTTCTTTTGTAATTATCAATGTTTTCTATAAAATCTAAAGTCCAGAAGGCCAAAACAAATCACTCAAAGAACACTATAAATACCATTTGCACTTTTAAATCACTTTCATTAATGTCCACAATTGAAAATACTTACATCAAAAGAAAAATTATTATACTATATTATCAGAAAATATATTTTTAAGATATCACTGAAGGTAATTTTTATCAGATTGAGACATTGTATTAACTTTATTTTATAATAGGAAAATTGTGATAGTTCATCACAATAAAATTTTCATACTGATCTTAATTCATTTCATATGTAAATATATAAATGACAATTATTGAAGAGAGTCTAAAAGTAAAGTTTTATATTATATTCAAAATCAGGGTATTACAAATGTTTATTTATTTGCCTTTGAATTTTTAGTGAATAGAGTTTAAGAATATTAAAATTGTTCTGGAGTAGAATGGGCTCTTAATTTACTTATAAACAAATAATAGCTGGGTGGTTCCCTCATGCCCAGTTCTTGCCCCTGAGAAGTAAATGATCATATATACATACATAAAAGATCTGAATTTCATGCTAAGAATACAGGAAGCAATGATGTGGGACATTTGTATAGAGGAAAGAGACAACTATATCTCTCCCTTCCTGAGAGAGTCCCTCATGAAAATAATGGAAAGGATCTTTATTTTAACCCTTTGGTATGTAAATATCTCCAGGTGGATGATAAGCCCATATTTCCAGTTTTGCAAACTTGGTATATCTCCATGAACTTTGGTCTCAAATCCTTTGAGATATAAACACACACATATCTGAAATTAAATTTAAAGAAAAAATATTTTAATCTATTTAGTGGTAAATTAGTATGTAAGTCTTGTTCTTTTAGTCCAGGTCCCAAATTTTAGAAAGATTTTTTTCATAAATTTCTAACTAGATAAATATAAAACTATTTCCTCATAATTTCATATGTGAGAGCTAAGACACATTTTCAAATTTGGGGTTATTGAGAAAAGTGGTTTGTCCTACCCTTTGTTTCACACTGATGGCTGGTATAGTGCCCGTCGTGTGGATAGTAGTATAGAAGCTACTGCAAGAGGATGACTGAGCATCAGATTTTAATGAGCCTGGTCACTGTTTTGATTCTTTTTTTTTCCTATGTAAAAACCTACCCTTCCTATCTTGTCAGGTAAAAACAACAACTGGTTTATTACATCTCATGATTTCTTGGTTCAGTGACGTGAGCATGTCTGCTGGCCATTCTTTCTGCTCTACATGATTTTGACTGTGTTCAGTACGTGACGTTCTGCAGGTGGCTGGATTTGTACAGAGGATCCCTTTATTCACACGACTGGCCTGGAAAGCTGGATCCGGCTCTCTTTTCAAGCAGCCTCTGTGTTTCTCTGCGTGGTCTTTCTAGCAGGTAGCCATTCCTTTCACAAAGGAACTATAAGTTCTAGGACGAAGTCTTTCAAGATGCGGGAAGTAAAACATGCTGGGTACTCAAGACCAGGACCTGGAAACTGGCACAGTATCTATTCTCCCATATTCTATTGGTCAAAGCAGTTACAGAGCACGTGCAGACTGCAGGAAAGGAGAGACAGAACACGCAATTTAATGGGTGCCAAAGAATGTGTTACCATCTTTAAGCTGCTACAATCCCTGTCACAGAAAAACCTCCATAATTATTCTTCATGAATTTGATATTTATGTGAAATAGAAATAACATTTTATATTTTAAGCAGTTATATTTATGTTGGGTGTTTCGTTATGAGTCTTTTGTTATATAGGAACTCATTGATGTATTACTTCTAAGTACTAAATCCTACTAAATATCAAATTTGGACAGAGATTTTCTTGAGTGTTATAAATTTACCTTTTTCTTTCTAATTCAGTCCACTTTGCTTACTCATTTTGTCAACTATTTTTCCTCAAAAGAATAAAAAAGCACTCATTATTTTTCTTATGTATAATATATATATGTATACACACACAACATTTCATAGGTTGGGGCTTTTGCTTTGTTTGCATATAAAAGGAATAGCTGATTTTATTGCCTTTATTTCTCATAATAATAATGATAAAAACTCACTGCTTGTAATGTTCACAGTGTTATCAATGACATTATGTGAGAATCAATACCATATACTTAATAAATTGATAAACAATATATTTGACAATCCCTAAGAAATCTGATCCTATTGAGTTTTAAATTAACAACTCTGAAAGTATCAGTAACTAGCATTTTTTTTTTCCTCTTCTGCTTAGGTTAAAGCCTCACATTTCTTTTTGAAGACATATTAAACTAGTGCAAAATTTTATGCAAGTAGACTGTTAAAACTTGTAGGAGTATCATTAACATGGTGGAGAGCAAATGTTTTACATTGACAGAAAAGCTAGAGTTAGAAAAGAGGAAAGTTTACAGACTTTCTCAGTTCTATTTCTATTTCAAGAATGAAGAATTGAAGTAGTATGGTGATATAGAAAAGGTTTATTTGATGTCATTTGAAGAAATAGTAATAACAGATAGAAGAATAAACTGCAGTTCAAGAGAATGGTACAAAAAAGAAAGGGGTTACAGGCTTTTTGCTGCACTTGATAGAAGTAATCATTTCTTTTGATTGCTCGACATTCCTGAAGAGAATATTGTGCATAAAATTTTACACTAGTATCTGAGCATCTATTTTTATGATAAAGACATTTCCCAAGAAATCAGAACTTTGATATTCAAAAAGAAACAAAACTGGCATATTTTAATAAAGGCATTTTCCAATATGAATGGAAAGTTTAACCTATCCTTTATAATCTTGCTTTAAAGCTAGTGTTAGAAATTTAGATACACTTGTGAAGCCCAGCTACAATGTGGGAAAATAATATTGACATGGCAGTAATAACTGTCTTTAGCCCTCAGATAGTATTTGTATATTTAGAATATTTTTGTAAGGAAGACATATGTTTGTGAAAACTGAGGAACACAGTAGAATGATATATCTAAGACCACTGTGCATTTAAACGTGAAATCCCGATCAAAGAATACTAAATCTAAAGACTGGCCATATAAACCAGTATAAAACAAAGTGTGATGGAGAACAAGCCATTAATATCAGTGACTGAAGACTGGATCTCTTCTGTAAAGTTGTGACTCCCAAAGGGTTATTGTATACCCGGTTTTCAATGAGTAAAGTTAAAGTCAGAGTTATTGATTGTACTTTGTTGTCACTGTTTTTCTTTTTTCATTATAATTATTGTTCATACATTAGATAGAAACAGATGCCATAGAGACTTAAAACAGCAAACATATTTTCAATTATAGAAAATTTGTTATAATAAAGCTTTATATAACAAAATTCAAGATTTTAACATCCTTTAACTTTCTAAAATTTAATTTTTTTAAAAAAAAGCTTCATAAACATCTTCAAACATAAAAGTAGAGACAATGAAAAATGAACCATAATAAATACATCATCTAAATTTAATAATCATTTATTTGCACGTTTGTTTTTTAATTTTTTTATTGGAGTATTTTAAAGCAAATCCAAGATATCACAAGTTTTTGTCTCTAAATATTTCAGTATATATCTTTGATATATAAGGATATTTTCTTACATAACTGTAATGTCATTATCATGTTGAAATAAATTTGTAATAATTCTTCATCATCAAATTAGTAGCTAGATTGAAATTTCTATAATTTCCCTCAACATGCCTTTTTACAGTTTCTTTGTTTTATCAGTTATCTATACAAGATCTATATATTGCAAGTAGTTATTCTATATCATAAACAACATCATCTTCATTTTCGTTGTTAAAATTGCTGGTTTTGTTCTAATTTTAGTTTATATAATTTTTATTTGCCTTTTTTAACTTCCTATATTCATTTTCAATTGTAATATAATGCATACATCATAAATATGACCTTTCAAAGTGTACGGTTCAGTGAGTATTAGTGTATTCACAAAGATGTACAACCATCACCACTAATTCAAGAACATTTTCACCATATCCCCCAAAATAAACTCTTACCCATTACTAGTGTCTCCCCAGTTCCTCCCTCCTGCCAACATCTGGCAACCCTAATATATTTTCTGTCTTTATATATGCTCTCTCTGGAAATTTCACAAGTATGGAATTATTCAACAGGAGGCCTTTTGTGCAGGATCTTTCATGTAGCATAATGTTTGCATGAATCATACGTGTAGTAAGGTGTAACAGTACTTCACATTTTTATGGCTGAATAATATCTTCTTATATAGATACACCACATTTTCTTTTATCCATCATCTGCTGATGGACTTTTGAGTTGTTTCTACTTTTTGCCAATTACAAATAATGCTGCTATAGACATTGGCATTCTTATGTGCAGATACAGATTTTCAGTTCCTTTGGGACTATACCCAACAGTGCTGTGTCATTTGGTATTATGTTTAACATTTTGAGGAACTGAAAGAGTGTTTCCAAACAGTCTACATCATTTTACATTCCCGATAATGATATATGATGGTTCCAAATTCTCTCCACTCTTGCTCAGCAATTTTTTATCCTTCCCCCTTTTCATAGCCGTCTTCATGGACATGAAGTAGTATGTCATGGTAGCTTTGATTGGTATTTATGTAATGGAGTCATGTTGTTCTACATCTTTTCATATACTATTGCCTACTTGTATATCCTCTTGGAAAATGTATATTTAAATCTATCTTTGAATTGGATTTACCCTTTTAATGTCAAATTGTAAGATTGTGTTTCCTTATAATGTATATGTTTTGTAAATATTTTCCCATTTTGTCAGTTACTTTTTCATTTCTCATGGAGTTCTTTGAAACACAAATTTTTAATTATGAGGAAGTCAAATTTATGTTATGTCTTTTGTTGTGTGTACTTTTTCTGTGACCTAATCCAAGATCACAAAGATTTATGCATGCTTTTTGTGAAAATTTTATAGTTTTAACTCTTTTATTTAGGTCTTTTATTCATTTTGAGTTATTTTTTACAGGCTGTGAGGTAAGGATCCAACCTCATTCTTTGGCTTGTGGATAAAGAGTTGTCTCAGCACAATTTGTAGAAAACCTGTTCTTTGATCATTGAAATTCTTTGGTGCTTTTGCCAAAAGAAATTTGACATAAAAGTAAGGAATTCTTTCTGTGCAATGAATTCTTTTTCATTGATCTCTATGTCTATCATTATGCCAGTATCACACTGTTTTAATTACCTTAGTCCCAAAATAAGTTTTGAATTTGTGAGTCCTACAGCTTGCTCTTATTTTTCAAGATTAGATACCAATTCAATTTAAGCATTGAGTTAGGTGAATCCCATAATTTTTGACATACTTTATTTTCATTTTCATTTATCTAAAAAGTATTTTCTACTGTCTTTTTGAATTTCTTAATTTAATCAATGATAATTTAGAAATATGTTTAATTTTTACATATTTGTGAATTTTCCAAATATTCTTCAATTATTGATTTTTAATTTCATTCAGTTGTGATCATTAAACATAATTTGTGTGTCTTCAATTCCTTTAAATTTATTCAGACTTCTATTACGGTCTAAAATATGATGTGATCTATCCTGGAGACTCTTTCATGTGCACTTGAAAAGAATGTATATTCTCATGTTTGGGTGAAAAGTTCTATAGATGTTGATTAGGTTTAGGTCTTTGTAGTTTTGTTCATTTTCTGTTTCTTCTGGTCTTCTGTCTAGTTTTATATCCAATATTGATAGTGGAATACTGAGCTCTCCAGCTCACAGAAAGTAGACACCTATACTTTTCTTTTTTTCATCTCAGTGAATTACAATGTAAAGTCATATTTGAGAAAAAAGTTATAATATAAGAAGTGGTTTTTGTACGGATGCTGATCTGAGAGCTGTTAGGTCAAAGTCTGAGACATAAGTACTGAAATTGAGGGTAAGAATTTATGTATATTGATAACAATTTAACAGAATAATTTTTGTCTATTGACAAAAATAAAGCAAGAGTTTTTATTCTATATCCTTTTTTCTATTTTTAACTTTTATGAAAGTAATGTTTTGAGACTTGTGAAAAAAATAAAAAAGTTAATTTGAAAATAATTGATATTATCATTTTCATCAGATCTCTTCGAGCTTTTAAGTTTTAGAAAAGACATATTTCTCTTTCTATCACCCCTGCCACCCCAGAAGAAAGCTCAGATGTCTCATAGTTTGGATAAGTTTACTCTAAATGTCCAATTGCGTGGTGTATTGTGTGCATATGTGTTCATCCCCACATCTTAGTTCTAACCTTCATAGGAAATTAAAATAGACACATATGAAAAGCACATACCTAGATTCTGATGGGTCAAGGATTGTGTGAAAGGTAAATAAATAGAGATAATGTTTGTGGACCTTACAAGGAGATGAAGTGTCCGAAGTTGCTTGTTTTGCTTTTGTGTCTGTTTTATTAACTCATTAGTTGTATGAGGTTTTGAGTATACTACAGGTTTTAGGAGAGTATTTGGTGAAGATGAAACAATTAAATACTGAGCGATATCTACCGAGTGCAGATAACTAAAGGAACTGAGACATAGAGGAATTAAGACTGCAGTGAATGGATCAATCTTGAGCAGCAGGAAGAAAAACATCCACTGAGAATATTGTGATGGTGCAAGAAAAATATGAATATATCTCTGGGTGTGTATGTGTTTACATGGATATGTATGTATATTTCCTCCTATCTGCTAGTTCATGCATTATATGAGCTATATTGTCCTTGAATACATTATCCTAATAATGTTGTGATAGGAGGAATATAGTTTAGTTTGTTCAATAGCTTTATCCTTTAAACCCATAAGAAAAATTCAGATAGCATAAAAAGCTACTCTCTAGGTGGGTTAAATGTTCATTTATGTGAAACCAATCAATTATTTTGAGATATTTGTACTTTATTTGCATGTGTTGTCATTCATGAAATGCTACTTTCATTTACTGAAAAAAATTATTAAGCATACAGGAATAAACATTTTATTCCAATAGTTATTTAATGTTTCATAACATTTATTTCTAAGATATCACCTAAGACCTTAAAGATTCTGGCATGTAAGGAGAAAACCACAATTTAATAATTTACTTTTATTTAAATGTGTGAAATATAGATAGAGATAAATTATATTTTCATATTTCTCTTTTTTGGATAAAATGAAATCTGCATTTCAATGTTAATCATCATTTCCTAAGTAATTTATAAGTAAAATTACTTGCCAAATAGTTCTCACAAATACCTAAGGAGCACATCGTACACACATTGCAAAATTTTCTTATAAGCAAAAAACATATTTTTTACATTTTTTCCAAATATACTTCACATAAAGATTTACACAGAATCAAAAATATTCCTCTGAATTATTTCATTATTTAATTAATCAGCATTATTACTATTTATCACCTTACATGTTCCTCAAAACAAGGTAGGTAGGTAAATAGACATAGATGGAGGATAAATTGATAGATAAGTAAATTTCTATGGTAATTAACTGGGAAGCTAATCTCAAGAAAGAATAAATAAGGCAATGAAAATATAGATCAGGATTCCTGGAGTATTTTTACTGTCAATTTCTTCTCTATTGTCATGATGGGAACAATTCATATCTCATATCAAACCTAAATATAAGGATAGTTTTACAATCTTTGTATCATTGAGGCTTTACTATCATTAATATGTCTTTCTATTTTCCTCCTGTCTTAATTCATTTGGGGTGCTATAACAAAATGCTATAAACTGAGTGGCTTATAAACAACAGGAATTTATTTCTTACAGTTTTTGAGGTTGGGAAATGTAAGCTGAACACACCGGCAGATTTGGTACTTGGTGAGGACTCTGTTCTTGATTCATAGATGGCTTCTTTTCCTTGTGTCTCCATGAGGTTGCTCTCTGAGACTTCTCTTGTAAGGGCACATTCATGAGAGCTCAGCCCTCATGATCTATTCACCTCCCAAAGGCCCCATCTCTTAACATCATCACATTGGTGGTTTGGTTTCAACATGTGAATTATGGAGGGACACAAACATCCAGAACATAGCACCTGCCAATATGCTATCTCCATCAACAGAACATATCATCTCATCACACAGAAACAAAATCATTAGAAAAACAAATAAAACAAACAAGAAAACTATGCAGGTGCTCACTGTCCTTGTAGATTAACCATTTAAATATCTTTTTCAGAAGTTCATAGCATCTCATCATTCATTACTACTTCAAATATAAACATTCAGTTTCCTCTAATAAATCCCTAAATCTGTGCAATGTGATATATTAAAACCCAAGTTTGTTTTATTTATTCCTTTCTAGTTTTTTTTTATTTTATTTTTTTATTATTCCAAGGTATTGTGAAGGTACAAACATTCTAGTTACACTTTATGTTTTTGCCTCACCCAAATGCAGGTTAAAGTCGTGCCCTTCCCTCCCTTTAGTGCTCCCCGTGTCCTTTAGTTGTAGATTTGCCCCCCCATCCCCCTAATCCCTGGAGAGTATTTCTGCCATGTGATCACCCTAGTGTTGATCAGTTAGTTAGTACCAATTTGATGGCGAGTACAAATGGATCCCTTTCTTCTGCTCTTGAGGTGCCTCACTTTGGATGACGGGCCTAAGTTTAGTCCAGGAAAGCATAAGAGGTACTAGATCATCGTCATTTCTTATGACTGAGTAATATTCCATTGTAAACATATACCAAATTTTAGTAATCCACTCATGGATTGACAGGCACTTGGGTTGTTTCCACATTCTTGCAATAGTGAATTGTGCTGCCATGAACATTCGAGTGCAGATGTCTTTATAGTAGAATGTTTTGTGCTCCTTTGGGTAGATGCCTAATAGCGCTATTGCTGGATCGAATGGTGTTTCTATTTTTAGCTCTCTGAGGTATCTCCAAATTCTTTTCCACAGAGGTTGCACTTTTTCTAGATTCTTTAGGTATAAGACCAAATTGCTGATTTGAGATCTTTCTTCTTTCCCAACATAGGCTATATATTCTGTAAGCAATTCCTTATCCGTATCCAGTACATTTTGATATGTTGTGTTTCTGTTCTCATCGAGTTCAAAATAGTTTGGATTTCCCAAATCTCTTTCTGTTCTCGTTTTTGACTTTAATTGTGTTGTGATGGAAGAACATACTTTTTATGATTTCAATTTTTTTAAATTACTAAGACATATTTTATGGCCTGGTCCATCCTGGAGAATATATCGTGTACACTTGAAAAGAATGCATATTCCACTGCCCTTGGGTAGAATGTTCTGTAGATATCAGTTAGGCTGGGTGGATTTACAGTGAGGTTCAAGCCTTCTACATGTTTGCTGATTTTTTATATACTTGTCCTATTAATTATTGAAAAGGGGTATCTTAGTTCGTTCCTGATGCTATAACAAAATACCTTAGACTGGATAATTTATAAACCATAGAAATTTATTTCTCACAATTCGGGAACTGGAGAGTCCAAGTTCACAGTGCCAGCAGAGGCCGAGTCTGATGAGGGCCTGTTCCGTAGACAGCATCTTCTCAAGGTGTCCTCACAGGGCGAAAGCGGTGAAGAGCTCCCTCGTACCTCTTTTACAAGGTCACTAATGCCATGCATGAGCCACCCTCGGGACTTAATCGCCTCCAACAGGCCCCGTCTATTAACGCTGTCACAGTAACGATCAAGTTTTAACATATAAATTTGGAGGAGGGGGCACATTTAGACCACAACAAGGAGGTTTTTTTTTGATACAGAGTCTCACTCTCTTGCCTGGGACGAGTGCCGTGGCGTCAGCCTAGCTCACAGCAACCTCAAACCCCTGGGCTCCAGCAATCCTACTGTCTCAGCCTCCCAAGTAGCTGGGACTACAAGCATGAGCCACCATGCCCGGCTAATTTTTTCTATATATATTTTTAGATGTCGAATTAATTTCTTTCTATTTTTGGTAGAGACGGGGTCTCGCTCTTGCTCAGGCTGGTCTCGAACTCCTGAGCTCAGAAGGATCAGCCCGCCTTGGCCTCCCAGAGTGCTAGGATTACAGGCGTGAGCCACCGCGTCTGGCCAAAGATGACAGTTTTTAAAATTTGTATTTTTGGTGGATTTTCTCTCAAATTTATGTTTTCTAATAGATGAATCCTATTGGTGAGGAAATTATAAAAATTCAGTAAAAGCATAACTCATCTTACTTAGAATTTTAA
>CAUYSK010030682.1:0-44771 GCA_963575035.1 Avahi laniger
ATCTTTCAGAATTACCACAAAAATACTTGCCTGGCTCCTTCTCTTCTATTAACATCACTTATACCTTTTCTGAGGTTTAGATTTACTGGTGATATTTTTAAAACTATTTTTTCTATTTTATCTCATTTCAATTTTTAAAAATTTTTTTGAGATAGAGTCTTGCTCTGTTGCCCAGGCTAGAGTACAGTGGCATCACCATAGCTCACTGCAACCGCAAACTCCTGGCCTCAAGCAATCCTCCTGCCTCACTCTCCCAAGAAGCTGGGACTACAGGTGCTCTCCACCACCCCCAGCCAATTTTTCTATTTTTTTCTTTTTCCTTTCAATATATTAAGGGGGTACAAATGTTTTTGGTTGCATGGATCACTTTTGTAATGCTTGAGTCACAGGTATAAGTGTGCCCATCACCCAAATAGTGTTCATTGTACCTATAAGGGTCTCACTCTTGCTCAGGCTGGGCTTGAACTCCTGACCTCAAGTGATCCTCCCATCTTGGCTTCCCATAGTGCTAGGATTATAGGCATGAGCCACTGGACTCTGCCTTATTTCAGATATTTTTTGAAAGTAGACCTTAAGTTCACTTATTTTTTTCCTAATTAATTATTACTGTAACAGCAGATGTTTTTTCTGTCATAATTTTTCTTATAAATAAAAAAAATCATTGTATAGCACATAAGCATTATCTTCAAGCTCTGATATTCTTTCCTCTGTGAGATCCATCCTATTCTTAAGGCTTTCCACTTTGTTTTGTAGTTCCTTGAAGGCCTCTTTCATTTCCAGTATTTCTGTTTGGTTCTTTCACAATATTTCAATTTCTTTAGAGAATTTTTCATTCATTTCCTGTATTGTTCTTGTGGCTTCTTTGTGTTGGGTTTCTACTTTCTCTTCAATTCCATTGAGATTTCTTACAATCCATACTCGGAATTCTTCCTCCATCATTTGAATCATTTCATTTAAATTGATATCTGTTGCCGAGGATCTAATGATTTCATTTGGGGGTTACTTGTACCACATGTACTCGCCATCAAATGGTACTAACTGATCAACACTAAGGTGCTCACATGGTAGTAATATTCATTGGGTGCTGGTCAGGTGGGAGGGGGTGGGGATGCATAAACTCACAACTAATGGATGCGGAGTGCACTGTATGGAGGAAGAACATGCTTGTAGCCCTGGCTTGGGCAAGGTAAAGGCATTATATGTAACCAAAATGTACCCCCATAATATTCTAGAAAAAAAAAGCTGACAAAAATTTTCAATATAATTCTTAAAATACAGAAAACTCTTAGAAACGACTCTTAGAATGCACTATATTGTATATAAATTATAACTCAATAAATTTGATTTAAAAAAATATATAAATAAATGTATAAAGTAATATTAAAGAATATGGGCTTTTAAGATGACCCAAATTTATCATTTATTAGCCTTGTCATTTGAAGCAAGTAATTTACCCTCAGTTAGCTCATCTATAAAATGGGAATGATAATTGTACCTACCTCAGAGCAATTGTAATGATTAAATGAGAAATCACATTCAAGGGGCTAGCACAGTGCGTAGAACCAAGTGGGGTTTTAATGGGTACTAGCCATTCTCACCAACATTAGTCTGTTAAATAGGCATTTGCGGTCATTCCTGGGAACACTTGCTCTCATTTAGCTGTTGTCATTGTTTCTATGGAAAAATGAACTCCGGGTTGCAAAGTGCTGAGTATGAGGAGGACTCTTGGACTAATATAATGTCCTTTTGAAAGCTGCATTTCCCTGACATTGTACATTTCTGCCCTTGACATCTCTGGAGATAATTCTTTTACCTCCCTCTCTGCCTTTTCACTTTTCTTCTTTGCCTGACCACTTTCCCATCTCTCCCTTACCTCCTTTTCCTTCTGTCTCCTCAATCATGGTACTTTTAACTCTGTGAAGCGTAAAAGATTCCACTGAGAAAAGTTGTTCATTCCATCTCCTCCATACCCTCTTTTCAGCTCTGAGCTAAAAGTCTAAGAAACAATCAGAAAAAAAAAATTTCCAAAAAGAAACAAAGGAGAGAACATATGATAATAGAAACAGCTGAATATAGGACTGAAGTCTACTGTATTTTTTCCATAATTATGTGAGTGTTAGTATTGATTCTGATTGCTTTCTAGAATTATATGCATACTTCACTTATTTTGCTATCATTTTCCTTCTGAAGAATATTTTTCCATTTTGTCTATAGTGTTGTTAGTCTGTGTCATTAGGAAAATCACTAGTTGCTATTCATTTTCTAATTGGCTATATGAAATGAATGAAATTTGGAAAACTTTTTGATATGTGGCCAAATTTCACATAATTATTTCTAATTGTAGGAATTATTTTTAGATATTAAATCTGCTGTACATACACATGCATCCTCCTGCCAAATTGTATTGCACGGTACTTTGCCAAGAGAATCACAATATGGCTAAAATTAAGCTTTATTAGGTGTAACAGGATGAGATGTGATTTAATTCTTTAAGCTGCCTATAAGTGCTTGGAGACAGATTTTATTCTAGCCTCTAAGTTAAAAGAATGATGAGTTAATTTGCAAATCCCAATGGCAAAAGGCAACAGAAATAATGCATGAAGCTTCTTGAAGGAAAATAGCTTTATGGGTAACATTGTAATAGTATTTATCTTTGTCCCTCAACCATTTGACTCCCTCAGTCTGTGGAAGAGACCTATTTATTTTAGCAGTAGGTGGATTGAGTTTCTGCCAAGTCAGTGTGCTCCCTAAATGAATATGTCAGAGGCAATATTATTTCTCAAAAATCATATAGAAAGCAGCATTTTTACTTAAGTAGGCTCTTTCATTAGTTTTGAATGAAATTTGAACAATTGCTGTTGGTATTATGGTTGTGTCTTGGCTGGCACATGGAATGAAGAAGTCCTGAGTTCTTGAGTCAGAATTTCCTTTGGGGTTTATAGTGCCTGCATTTGATTTGGAAAATTGAAATGAATATAACTTCTTTACCTGACTTTTTTATGGAAGTTGATGTTATACTGGAAATTAAATATCTCATTTAAAAACTCAAGGAGAATGTTTTATTGTTAGGGTGACTTTGGTACCCATAAGGTAGAAGGCAGGCAAAATAATCCAGTTTTGGGGGGCCCAGGAAGTAGCATTACCTTCATTTTCTTTTCATCTTTACCTCCTTGAAAATGCCAAGGACAAAATCAATATCTATAACTAATTCCTTTACCATCTTCAAGATGCTTCTTCCAGTCCTAAAGGAAAGGTGAGCTCCATTATGCTGTGGCAGAATTACCACAAACACTTTCAGAATTTTGAAATGCTGACTTGATTTTTCATCCAATGACAGATGTACTAAAAAATAAGAAAGTGCCAATGATTCCTGTAATAAGTCTTTTTTACTTTAAGTAAATATAACTCTTTGTTTATAAACTATAGAGGGATACATGGCTTTTAATTATAATTAATTAAATATTATTATTATGCAATTTCATTTTAATTTCTTTTTTAAGAGTTAAAAAGCATTGAAATTTAGACCTTACAAAATGGTCATCAGTAGACCTGGGAAATGATACACTCTTATTGAATCTCTGGCAACTTAACTTATTTCTGGGTTAATTCAAATTAGTTTGGATTACAGCTTGATTTAATTTCAAAGAATAAAATTTGAAGGTACTCATTTTTCTTCACAATGGCAGTCACATGCTAATGATCACAGCGGGCATTTTTCTTCTTAATTAAAATTCATTTTGACTGAATTTATATGCTCATCTGAAATCACCTTGTCATTAAGGAAAATCATGAACTTTGTTCATTTCAAGAATTAAGAACAATTTTTTTTTTTAAACATTAAGCATACAACTTACCCTGCATATTTTTCCTCTTGTTAATTAACATTCTGTTCATGGGGTAATTCATTATTTAAGACAACTTTGAAATCGTTACTAGCAGACTTTAACATTTCTTGTAAGGCAGGTCAATATAATAATTTCATATTACAAATGAAAAATTCCAGGTCAGACACCAAAATATCCAGTTAATGACTATTGCATATATACAATCACTTATGATACTATAATATTTGTTAGCATTTAGAAAGATGCTGCTATGCCGTGATCTGGATTTGTCCAGAGTGTATGTTATTTTGACTCTCTAACACCATGGCCACGAGAAGTCTCTGTGGGGACTAACATTGTTGCCTAGAAAATCTGAATAGCCTCTAAGACCTTGGATAATTGCTTATCTAGTCAGACAGTTGGTCAGTGCAGAAATGGCAGAAGGCTCCAAGGTGACATGGTCTAAGAGGCAGCTGGAGACAGTGGGATGAGTACAGACCTGCACTGACCAGATGTGCTGCTTAGAGCAGGGACTCACTGCATTAGAGAAGACAGAGTTAATTCATAGTTAATTCATAGAGTTAATTCATAGTCGTTTCAGGCAGTAGTTTCAGAGGAAGGAGTGCAGGTGAATAGAAAAGCAGCAATTCTTACTATTCGTCATGGACAGAGTTTGGCCGAGGAGAAACGAAGACTCGTTAGAGAGTAAACTGCATACGCCATCCAACTCCAGTTGACCCAGGGAATCCTTCACACCACCCACCTCCTGAGATAATTTTATTTCCCAATGAATAACCACAAACAAAAAAAGTAAATAGTCATTTGAAGTGTAGCAAATTTTGGTCTTACTATTTCTTTTTTGGTGGGGAAAGTCTGAGGAAGGGATTGGAGTTTTGCACTAGCAGGGAAGGAGGGGAAAGATTTTTTTGTTTAAAGGCATGAAGAGTTTAAAGGGTTAAATTTATTTAAAGAGACTGCAGGATTCATGGATACTTTGGATCTGTCCTGTCCCTCCAGTTCTGGTCCCTGTGATTCATGAACAAAATATCCTTGGTACAAATTACCTCATCTGTCCTGTCTGATGCTTTCATTCCATGGAAGCAGGACCAAGAAGGACAGGTGGAGGTGAGCTGGCCTCTTGAGACAAGGCTCAGCTCTTGCTCTGCTCTGAGCTGCCTGAATGAACCACCTGAAGTCTTCGGAGCTTGATTTTTCAGTAAACTTGATGAAATAAGCTAAATTAGCTCTAAAGCTCCCTCTAGCTCCAACAGTCAATAGGTGTAGGAATATCCTGTGCTCACTCTTCTCAGGAAGGTGACTCGCTAAGTGGTCTGAAGCTGGTAAGTGCTTTGTGACTTACTCATGATTTATTTCTAGAGCAAATTTAGCCTGGGGTGGGAGTAGAGGGTCTGTGATAGGGATAAGTTAACCCAAGCACATCGATTCGGTGCCCAAATGAAGCATCTTAGACATGTCACCAGGGACAGGAAGAATTTATTGATATGGATTAAGATTCACTGTCCATCAAAGCAGCAGGTGCAGAGAGACGTGACTGCTCTGACAAATGGTCTCTCTCCTACCCCTGGGTTGCCAATATGTCACTTAGTAGTCCCCAGAGAAGTCCCTCCCTGCTCTTTTCCCACAAACCATGTCCTTCCTACTTTCCAATCTGAGGAGTACCATTAGTTCTGATGTTCAACAGTCAACTAATTGACAGTTAAGTATTTATCAAAGGGGACCTCGAGGGACTTAACCCCACAACCCTAATAATCTTCAACAGCCCTCCCAAAATAAGCCAAATAAGCATAATACCTCTGTCGAAACAGGGTCCTTGACGAGTGCAGTTTCAGGACATGTTCCCCAGTCTCTTTCCAGCAGCACTGCCACCTGGGAGCCTTTTCTGCACAGGCATGCTGGGGGCTTCAGATGAGCTTTAGTGGGAGCCCACTGTGTGCCTGGGAGTTGCTCTGGTGGGTTGGCTAGTTTTAACTGCGGGGCCCAACGCCAAGCACGGAGGTTGTGGCAGCAGCTGTCTTGCTGTGTCTCGGGGCCGAGAGGTTTGGGGTGTCTTCCAAGCACTGGTCATCAGGCACTTAAGTCTGTGTGATGTTGGAGGGAGACTGTCATGGCAAGGGAAAAGGGACAGCAGTGCAGCTCTCTAGTCTTGTTCAGGCTCATGGACTTGTCTATGGTTAGTATCAACTTGCGCTGGAGTGTGGACTCCAGAAGGGCAGAAACCTTGTGTGTTTTACTTGCTGTTCTGGCTTCAGCACATACCACAGTGTTAACACATGGTGTGAAGCAGGGGTCCTGTGCACCAGTTACCAACTAGTCTGGATACAGTGAGATGGAACAGCAAGTTACATGGAGCAGATTTATTACTTACAGACAGGCCGTGAACAACAACAGAAGCCTAGGATACATCGTGAGCTGCTCCCACCAAGGCACGGAAAGCCGCCCAGGGCAGGTGGGATCTCCACTGTGCATGCCGCACTTGCACCACAGATGAGGAATCCCGGAAAGTGACCCACCCTGAGTGTTATACCTTGAGGGAATGTGACATGCTGTGCTAAAGTGCTGAAGGGCATCTTGTTTGGGGGGCTGGAATGGTGCCTGGGCTCTTTTGACCAGCTCCCATTTTATCTCAGGATGTTGTATTTCCAGCTCATTCTATAGTTATTCTTGATAACTACAAGAAAGAAAAGGGGGAGAACTGTGTGGGTATGAGGCCACCCGGAGAAGTGCCCTGCACGTGCCAGGCACTTAATATAGGTTGGATGACCAGTAACGAGACCGGACAGGGCTGTGGATAAGAGGAAAGACTCCAGAGCCAGCCTGCCTGGATCCAAACCCCAGCCCCACCGCTTGCTAGCTGGGGATGTGAGTATACGAGTGAACATCTTTGTGCCTCAGTTTCCTCCTTTTAAAACTAGAGATAATCATAACATATATCTGAAAGGGAAGTTCTACAGGTTAAATATATTAATATTTATAAGATGGTTATAGCCTATGCCTGGCATGCATTATAAATGTTTATTAAATAACTAGATGAACTCGCTTACGTATCACACTTCCTTTTCCATCATTACCAAGGTTTTGTTTCTGGAAGTAAAGTTAGAGTTTGTCAGAACATGTGCTGACCTGTATGGGACCAGACCCAAACACACTTTTGCCTGAAGACATCCAGTTATGCAGCTCTCTACCTGTATGGAGCTCTGACACATCTCTTTCCATCAACTCTGTTAATGTGCTACTTGACTTACCCTTTTAAACTGAGAGTTCCTTATAACCAGACACATCCCAAGAGCACCTGCTTTAGATGGATAGACAGAGATTTGGAGTGAATGCATGCTTTGCTCAAGAAATGGCTGCCTTGTGTGCTTTGTCTTCTTTACTCCTCGGGAGGGGATCACAAACTCTCCCCATGGCTCAGGTCCTTCTTTACGGATGGTTATCAGTTCATATGCACATCCCCAGTTCTGGTCACTCCAGCTTCTCATGCCACTCTTGCCATTTCTAGCACAATCTTTGATATCACAGCCTCTCCTTAGCCTCCTTGGGCAACCCCTATGCTTTCCCCTAATATCTGTCCTCTCTTCCTTTCTCTGTCTCCCTCCGCATGGTTTGCAAAATGTAACATTTACGTTGGTAATCTTGCTTTTCCCTTGTTTATTTTAAGACAGGTCAAATCCTTTTGGTAAACTGGAAGAGAATCAATTGAAAACAAAACATTATTATTATTTTCCTTCATGCTCTCTTTTTCTCTTTCACTCCCATAAGCAGCTCAAGCTGCCTTATTGTTCATTAGAAACACTTTTCCCCCACGAGTTATAACTTTGTCATGACAGCATTTTTTGATTTTGCAGTTGTTTTTGTTTGTGTTCAAAGTCCTGCTGGTCAGAGCTGCGAGTGACTGTCACCATTACCAGATTTGATGCTTACGCATATGTCAAGGCTGAGGAAGCAAAGTGAATAGTATGATTCACCCCCTCTCATACCGGTCTCCACCAGGGAGGCAACTGGATGCTCAACTGGATGGAAATGATACATAGGAAATATTTAGACAATAGTACAAGCTAGTCCCTAAGATAATATCTTCTGCACTTTAACCATTTGCTCAAAAACTCTGGATTGCTCCAAAGTCTTCTGAATATGGGGTCACTCTGTGCAAGAATAATTAGTTATGAATTTGGCTGTTTATTTACTGTGCCATTTTCAAGTATTGCTGTCCTAACTCCTGTTATGTTGTAATTTCCACAAGGTCAGGATTTTGTCTTCTCCTTCGTCTGTGTCATCTCGTGGTGCCCAGATGGGTGTGCACACAGAGGACACTTGATGCATGCCACTGATGGGAGATACTTGCTGCCTCCAGAAATGACCCCGCTCTGGCCCCACTCTGAGTGCAGGTGCATGCCAGGAAGAGTTGGGAGCTACCAGTTTTGTCATCCCCAGCAGGAGCCTTGGGCCTCTGGACGGCATCCCTAATGAAACTGATTTCCAGGGGCCAGTTCTGTGGTCACAGATCCTGAATTTTCTCCTCACTCTAAGAACCATTTTTCTTCTGTGTCTCCACCAGCTCCGCCCCTCCAGGGAGCCACAGCAGTAGATTGCTTATGTTAAACACTCCACCTCAAGGGTTCGATTTTGATTTTTTCACAGTGACCTAGTCATTTATATAGTCGAGATAGACTCATCTTGAAACTTCGCAAAGCCATTTAATTTTTTTTAAAAAAGTCGTAACTCTAGATAATTTGTATCTATGATATTTCCAGTTCTTGGATTCCCAGGGAATACTCTGCGAAGCAGGAATTTCAAGTACCTGCACTTTGCCTCTGTCTTCTTTGCCTTTCCTCACCCAAAGTACTAATAATGTGGAGCCACGCAATGCGTAGTGGGGAGCGTTGATATTTTGTTTGCATACACTGTTTTTAACCAGAAAGCTGATGTGGGCAAAGGAGAGATGCCAATAAAGACAGAAACAATGCTCAGGATGACGTGGGCCATTTTCTCTTTGTCCCTCAGTCTCTAGACCTGTGGAGAAGACATTGTGCGTGGGACCTGCCCCTTCAGCCTCTCAGCTCTGCAACGTCCCTTGTTCTACTGACTGCATAGTATCGTCCTGGTCAGCCTGGGGCCCCTGCGTCCACGAAAACTGCCACGATCCTCAGGGGAGAAAAGGTGAGCGCCCTGTTTGTGTGTGCTTGGTTTACTTCCAGTGTACAAACATTTATTCTGGTTGCTAAGTCGCTGATTAAGCCTCCTTAAGACAATATTTGTTTGTGAAATTTAGATAAGCAGCTCGAGCCTGACAGTATTCGCTTGTTAGGGAGGCAACTGGGGACATTCCTGTGGCGCACAGGATTCGACCTTGATTAGCCTTTCAGTTAGGCTCGTAGCTAATGAAGTGACTATTACTCTATTTGGCATAACTTAGTGCTTTTATATATAATGGTTACACTGCAGAAATTAGACATGATTTCTATTGTCACATCAGAAGGCAACTGTGTTACATACCTATTTATTTGTAGATTTCCACAGTTAACATCAGATGTTATGTTTTTGATTTTTACAAGGAGCATTATGTATATTGTTTACTTTTTGATGTTGTCCTCAGCAGGCCTAAAGAAAAATCTTCAACCTCATTATTCCTGTTTAATTTTGTAGGCCTCTGCGGCCTAGTTTTCTTTGGTTTGCGGTGAAAATGCACATTTTCATCTTCAAAGGTTTATTTCCAGTGACTTCTTGCCTTCTTTTTCATTGACCCTTTAGTTTCTACTGATATTGTGTTCTCTTAAATAGGAGTGCTAAAAAGAAATATTTTCTTTACCGAGAGAAATGAAACTCAGGGATATTCTGGAAGCTAGGTTGTGTTTGCCAAGCGATAATCCTAGTTACTGCATGCGGAGAAAGAATACATGGCCAAGCACTCGATGCTGCCATGCTGTCGTGTCCGGCACTCTGCTCACTGCTTAATGCCACGTCCATTTGAAAACCCACCTTTCAGTAATCCCCGGAGTGCTCATATACACACAGGGTAACCCGCCCATGTCCCTCGGCTTTTATTCTGACTCTTGTTCTAAGGTAGAAAGGAAGATGTGTGTTGAGTCTCAGGCAGGAAGAAATTAACTTTCATTCTTTTACTAAATCAGAAATCTGGATGTCAGCGGAGACCGAGGGCGAGGGGGTGACGCCTGTGCAATTCTCTTATGCAATGTAACCAGAATGTCCCCCGGGCCTCTTCAGTTTATGGACACAGATAAGTTCCCGTTAAAACTAATACCCACAGTCTTGTGATCCACACATGTATAATCAGACCTTGGAAGTTTCTTGTCCTTGCCTATGAGACCCTCAGGATAACTCACATGTTCTTAGAACCAGTCCTCTTATGTTCCACCTGTGCCACTCCTGTTTATGCCACTGTCTGGAAAATCACATGAGGTTGGGCAGACGCTCCCCCAGTCACTGTGGCTGTGGCTGTTGCCGTCCAGGCTGCCACAACTTTGCTGCATGAAATGCTGCCTTCGTCTGCCTTCAGAGCTGTAGCACCCACATCAGACCAAGGTGGCCTTATATTATTTGGGATACTTTTGGTTATAGGTGACATACAGCTAAAACAGAAGGGAAGATAGGACCACATCCAAAAGTATGAACAAGGCCAACAGATGTCAGTCTCTTTCTCTCATTCTTTCTCTCCCTTTCCAGTTCTCTATCTCTCCAGCTCTTGGTTCTACTTTGCTCTGCATTAAGTTCAGTTTAAGGCAATACATAAAGTAGACAGAAATGTCTTCTCCAATAATTACAAAATAGTCCTGGAATTGAATCTTATTGGCTGTTTCGTTTCATGTGCTCCTCCCTGAACCACCAGCTCTGACTGGGGGAAGGGGGTACTACAAGAAGGTAGAAGCAGTTCTGAGAGAAGACTTAGTAGATGTTTATGACATGGATATTTATTAAATACTTTGTCCTCTTTGTTCTGAGCCAAAGGTTTTCTACAGCAATTCAGAGAATGCTCCTTTTCCTAATTCTGTGTTGTGCTTTTTGTCCATTAAGCCCAAAATTTTACAAAACACACGTGAAAAACTGCTCCTTTAAGTTTTTGTTCAGTCTTCCTTTTCCATATAACTCAGAACAGGCCCATGGAACTCAGCTGGGAAACTCGCAACATTCTGCTCCTCCATTTGCTCCAAGTTGCTTTTATGCCAGACTTTCTCCTCATTGGCCCCTATTCCTCTATGGTATAAGTCAACTCTTGCAAATACACCTTGGTCCGTCATTCATTACACACCATATGTTGAGGGTTTATCGTGTCCACCAAAAGATGCATTCAAATCCTAACCCTGGTACCTGTGAATGTGACATTATTTGGAAATAGGTCATTGCAGATGTAGTTAAGTGAAGAAGTCACACTAGATGAGGGTAGGTCCTATTCCAGTGACTGATGTCCATATAAGAAAGGGGGAATTTGAACACAGAGACATACCCAGAGAGGAGAGTGCTGTGTGAGGACACTGAGGCACAGAAGACAAAAGGAGAAATCCATATGATGGTAGACATTGGCAGAAATACCCCTAAAAGCCAAGGAACGCCAAGGATTGCCAGCCACCACCAGAAGTTAGGAGAGAGACCTGGAACTGATCCTTTCCCAAAGTCTTCACAGGGAGCATGGCCCTGGTGACACCTTGATTTCAGGATTCCAGCCTACACAACTATGAGGCAGTAACATTCTAAAGTGCCCAGTTTGCGGCACTTTGTTTTGGCAGCCCTAGGAATCCAATGCACCACCCAACTTTGCATCAGCGATTAGGCTCAATAAAGGATACAACATTTCATAAAATGCCAAAAGTGTAAAGAAGTAAAACGACTTGTGTAAACCCCCACAGTGATTTAGCAGTGGCGAAACCTGTGCCAGGACAAGGTTTTCTGGCTCAGTTCAATGTACCTCCAGACTGTAGACTTCCTTGGTTCATTTCCTCCATGGACCTAGAGAAGTTTGGACCGAGGTACAGTCCAGCCCTGTGTACCACCTTAGCCAGTGTGAACCATTACCCTTGAGAGCAAATCATTGAGCTGATGTAGGAGATCAGGAGTTGAGTGTCAGATGCATCTTAGCGCCAGTTCATCTCCATCGAAGAAGTGGGAAAGGAGACTGCAATTGTCGTCGGAGTTGTGGGAGGGAGGGAGGTTGTGCCAAGAAACACTTAAGAGCACCAGATAACAGGGAAGGGGAGTGTTTTGCTCCTGACAACAATTTTTCAAAGGGAAGCTCAGCCTATGGGGCCCAAAGAAAGGATGGAGGCAGTAGAACCTCTTACCTGAAGGTGGTAGTGTGCCCACAGCTTCCCATAGAGTTTTGGGGCATGCTCGGATTGATGAGAATTAGCCTCTGTTTTATAGGGACCACACTAAGGCTAAAAGTCCCACTTTCCACAGCAAATAGTCACAGACAGGAGAGAAGATAAGCTTCCGTGATTGCTATTCAGGTCTGGGAGTTTGCTATTTTATAAATGCTTCCCAGGAGCAGAGAGAATTTGGGTGTTTAAGGTCTTGCTAATACCTGTCAGGACCACCTGCCTATAATCCCTCTTGGGAGGAATTAAGAGTAGAGTTTTCCCCCTAGGGAAATGATTCTGTGCCTACAAGGGGTCTAAGCATGTTGTGATGATGATAAGTAATCTTCGTGTTATTTCCACTAACTTGTGAACTCATTCTTGGCTCCTGTCCCATGATCCTACCATGGGTTCCACCAGAGTCACTGACTGGTGCAGACTAAATGTAGTTTAGGATTCCACGGAGGCTGGGGTATACAGGCAAGTGCATTAAGCATTTCAAAATTCTGTATGTAAGCAGGGATGTTTATCCTCACGTTTGAATTCTCTACTCTCAAATGCACTGAACCCACTAGCAGAAATCTAGGAAATTTATGCTTTTCTAGATATCTCATACTCTTTAAAAATACACACACACACACACACACACACACACACATACATACACACATGAAGAAAAGTGAAGGATTGGGGGGAAAATAAGCAAACAACAGAAAAATATAAATGTGGAAAGTTGGAGATAATTCCTTTTTCCTCCTCACTAGTCCTTCCCAGTTGTCGTGTTATTACTTTGGTACATTCCCTTTGTTAACATACAAAAAAGTTGTAGAAAAGAATGAGAAAGTAGGAAATGTTTTATTATCCAGTAGAAGAAATTAGTTATTATGGAAATTGTCTTCACATGACTTTTATATTTAGAAACTCTTCAATCAGGAATCATCTAACGTTTGTGGCTGTCAGCTACTCTGAGTACATCACAAAATCAGGCAGTGCACACGGCCCTCGCACCCTTCCATCGCGTTGGTGACAGCCAGACAAGGCGAACGGTGCTGGGGAGGTTTGCACTTATCAGGTGAAGCTAGGATGCCTTTCAGAGGAATTTAAATTGGATCAGGTTTTATCATTTTTCCTTTATCTTTGAGAGACTCCCAGAGAGTTATAATTAGAGATCTATGAAAGAGAATTAGCCTACAAAAATGCTGATAGACAAACTCTACGTATAGATGTGATGCATTTTTGAAAAATTCTTATTGATACATAGACATGCATTTCTGTGCCATCCTGTCCCTTTCAGACATATTTTAGAAAAGCAACCTTGCCCACAGAGGTTGTTCTAAGGAGGAATATGATGCAGTCTTCCCCATATGGTATCACAATGGCTGACTGCTTACCTGGTAGGACTTCAAGGATTCCTTCTCTCTTCGAATACAGTATCCTCTTCAATCACAGCACCTAAGTTCCTAAAAATTTCCATATGAAAAGACATTTTGAAACTGAGAACCATGACTATTTTTTGAGGACAGTCTTTTACTATTCTTCAATTAATTTAGATAACATGCTAAAATACTGACATGTTTTTGATATTACATGATAATAACAGGGAAGATTTCCATTTTCCAACTTTGCCTGCTAGATAGGCTCCATGTTTCATGAGAAGTCTACAAAATCATTTTCTTTTAGTGATGATATTATGTATTTGAAGACATTGTTTTTTTTTCTTTTTCTTTTTTTTCCTTGTCGGTGTGTTTTAGGGCAAGTAGGGGGTTCTGCCTACTTCTCATTCTGAGCATGGGGAGTTCTCACGCTGATGTCACCCCATCAGTATGTCTTTATTTCCTGTATTCATAGCAGGTTGTGAACTAATCACGATACCCTAAAATGCTCCCCCTGCAGGAATGGTTGTTGATTTCTAAAGAGTTGGAATCAAAGTTTCAATCCACTCAGGTTCTTTGACACAGAGTTGTTACTCAATGTCCAAGGCCGCAAGAGAGGAAGAGCAAATGGGATGCTTAAACTGGAATAAGCTCCTGTCATCTTCTCTTAACCTGCTGGATATTCCTTAAGTCTGTCCCAATGGAATTGGCATAAAGACACAGTGTTGCCTGTGGATAGCTCTGTGGAAGCTCATGTGGACACTTCCATTCACTGACATTGCAGAAACACTGTTCTTGGCCCTGGATGTATCCTCCCGAGACTCCTTTAATTTTTCCATGGATTCAGTTAAAAAACACTGACCCCTCTTCTGCCGTCTGCTCTTTTTCCTTTTCTCTACCCAACCCACTATTTGCTCTTTTCTAATTGTCTGCAATAGAATTATACATTAAACCATAATTCCTGGGGTCATAGGGAAAAAAAAAAGAATCCTTGCAGATAGTAGTTTTACTAAAGGTGAATCGAACCTATGGTCAGAAAGTGATTATTATAACTCTCTCCTGCTACGCAGTGCCTAAAATTTCAATATCTATTCTGTTTATCTTTAGTTTAAGGGGATGATCCATGGTACCTTTTAGGTTTACTTTATAAAGTGGAGCTTAAATGCAACATACACAGGAGCTGACTTTAATCCTTTCTTAGGAGGAAGCAATGACTCCAATAGACCTCTGCTGATTTTTATATCCATCCATTTAATCAGTGATGTGCCTTTGGAGAAATAATAAAGTGCCTTCTTAGTTTTCACATATGTAAAATAGGAATAGTAACTTTTAAAATTGTTTTGAGAATTTATTAATTTAGAGTAGTAAAAGTAAAGTGGCTGTGCCTGTCTTGGTAAAGGTAGATGCTTGGTTAATGAATGTGCCTTTTTCCTTTGCTGAGTTATATGCTCTGAGAAGGGGACATGTGTGCTTTTCCTTCCTCCTGTGGCTTCCCACCGTACAGAACAGTGATGTGCACACAGTGGTTAATGTTTATGGACTTACACTCTCTGATTAATATGGAATTCAGTAAATGAAGGTGAGTGGTTGGCTGGCCCCAGCCACTGTGGACTTGGCTGTTGTATATCTTTCAGAACAGAAGCACCTGGAGGAAGCCTGACACCTATTGTAGGCAAATGTGTGATTAAAGTTAAGTGCTAGCAAGAGAATCCAAGGTTTTTGTTTTATGCTGAGCTTGTGGTATGATTTGATCCTAGTTAGAGTCAGGACAAGGGCACTACAAATGAAAGACTGAAAGAATTTATTGACTGAGGAGATGTAATCTATAGATTTATGGCAAGATGGATGCAACTTGATTTATGGAGGGAAACTGTGCATGCCCCTCAATGACATTAACCTCCAGGTAAGGGGACACCCAGAATCCCTTGGTAAAGACTGCTAAGTTTCTGTGCTTAACTGTGAGCGGGCTGTCAAACAATGTAAATCATGGGGATCCATGCCACATCTTGCTTAAAGATAAAATCTCAACAAGCACAAACGTAAGACAATAAATAAGCAGCATACTGATATTACATGTAACAATAGAGGCTATTTAAGTTGTGTGGCAGTGAGAGCTCAGGGGTCATTGTAATTTGGTGTTCATCAAGTGCAGATTAGAGCCCCGTATGTTCCCCATCTCTCTTCTGAGGTGGCCAGAAAGGGATCTGAAGCATCCCTTCTGTAAAGTTCATTTTGACTAGTTAATAGTGTAGATTTGGAAGTATGAAGCAGGGCTGAAGCCATCCTTTTTCTTTCTTTCTTTCTTTTTTTAATCGCTCCTGACCTTAACATTTCCAATGCCATGAGAGTGCAGTCCCTGGGAAGAATGATGCCTTCCTATAGGTAACTACTGATCCTTAAAGTAAGAGTCTAAGAGTCTATTTTAAAGGGAGTCTTTGGGTTCATCTAGACCAAGAAAACACAAATAAAGCATGTAGGACTGTTAATATAAAATATTTGCCCAGCCCTATACTATTCTAAGCAAGCTCAGCTTGCTCTTGTGTCCTGAAACCACGAGTCCATTGTGTCCTAGACTCTTTGGCTGTGCTCCTTAAGAGAAGCCAGTCTTTCTCCAGCTTCACTTTGATGTTTGTATCTTTTCATCTCATTATCATTGGTGGAAAAACTGTGAGAGAGACATTACCTCTTATGTCCCCTAACTTGTTCTTCTCCTGTCTCCTGTGGGAGTGATAATGGTGGGCATAGAATTCTCATTCTGGCAATTGAACACTCTATTCTCCTATCAAAGTCTCTCCTTTTCTTTACTTACCCCAAGGAATAAATGAATAATAATTCCTTAAAATCTTACCCATGCAAAAATATTGGTTTCATTTAAAAAAAAAGACTTAAAGGAAATAAATCTGTTCATTGCATTTGGAGTATAAACAATGGGAGATAAGATATGAGATCCATAGCAGGTAGACATAGCCTTTAGAAATGATATAGTGTAAGGGCCAGAAACTGAAAACCCAGAATAAAGGATTTAATGTGGTTCTCAGTCATTCTATTTTCCGTCATTTGATTTTTTAGAAATATAAATGAGTTTCTATCATTTAAAAATAGGGAGATTTCACATAAAAGCAAAACAGAACTTAGATTTCTTATTTTTCAGACCAAATTGGAAGGTCTGTTAACAGGGGGTCCACATACTCTCATGACAACTGTCAGTGGAAGCTGAAGAGCAGCCAAGCATTTCAGAGCAAGCCCATCTTTGACCACCGACCCTGCCGCTCTACAGTCTATGGTTGGCCCATTGCCTGGATGTCTACCTTCTGGACTCCTGTTCATTTGAGTTTGTGACTTTGTAGGCCCATAGCATGTAAGACCTGTTTATGTGCTTGTTATGGTCTCTGGCTGTTGGGACTTTGGGGCTTTAGTTCCATAGTAAATATATTTTTAATGAAATAACAGACCATGTCTAGCCAGGGTGGAGAATGAAGCCCAAAGAGATATTATCTTTGCAGGCAGGCTGATGTGTAAGTGTCACTGAAGTGATGGAGGGCAATCTCAGAGTAGGAAGCTGTGATCTGTCAGGCACCAGGGATCTACCGAAGTGTAGATGTACTTTCAACTTAGTACAGTGAAACAAGAATATCAAAAACAACAGCAAAAGGAAAGTGCTGACTTATCTATGCTTAGGCCATTTCTGTGGGTCTTCATTTATTTTTACTGATTTATTGATACCGTTGGACTTATACAACTTACTATTCCATTTAATTATGTTTGGCCTCCAAACCCTAGGTTACAATCTCTTGGAAGACAGATTTCTTGCCCTCATTTTTTCCATTTTCTTTTTTCTTTTCTACTTCTTATCCCTCCACTTCACATAAAATAAAACACATTAAAATAATACATGCTTTAGAGCAATTCATACTCAAATAAAACTTTCATCTCTTACCCAGCTGCTACTTCTTTTTCTTTAGTGGCCAAGAATGAAATCCTGTGAAACTCTTGTTCTCTTTCCCTTTAGGATTTAGAACACGGCAGCGCCATGTCCTCATGGAATCCACGGGCCCTGTGGGGCATTGCCCTCATTTGGTGGAGTCAGTTCCCTGTGAGGATCCGATATGCTACCGGTGGCTGGCATCAGAAGGGATCTGTATCCCAGATCATGGAAAATGTGGCCTGGGACATCGCATCCTGAAAGCCATCTGCCAGGATGACAGAGGTATGACTCAGTGACACACTAGAAGTGTTAAGTGACAGTAGCCAAATAGCATATTGCCTATCTCTAAGTGGTCATTGTCATGAGGGAGAGAAGCACAGCCCTTCCTATCCTGGAATATTTATGTTTAAGTCAAGTGATACATTGCTGAAAGAAGATCGCCGTGACTTAATGTGGGGCCACGTACTCCATAACAGAATAACGCTTTTTGATTATGCCTGAATGTGATACAGGCAACCTAGAGATTTCTCAGGACATTTGAATTTCTCAAGACAAATAGAAAACAAATCTCCTGAAGACTCTTCAATTTATCAATACAAAACAAGTTTGGGTCAATGTATAATGTGCCTTCATATACTATAAACAAATACTACCTTGTGAAGATTCTAGGGCTGCAACTCCATCCAAGTTAAATTAAAAAAAAAAAACTATTATCTTTTCATTTATATAACATTGGACTAGTATCAGCTCTAGACATAACAGCAACATTTCGAAAGAACCATTTTATATGTAAGTTGTCAAGATTTACGAAACTAACAATGATGTCTTTCCTCGATGACCAAGCATCTAGTATAATGGTTGTTTGAAATGAAGGGCGATTTAGAAAATATGTCACGTGGAAATGAGAAAAGTGCCATATAAAACCTTTATCCTGGAGTTTAAAAAAAATTCAGTCCCTTAGAAGAATATAGAGTGTGTCTGTTAATCAGTTTTGGAATGAGAAGCGCCATTTATAATGCTCTTGGTATGTGGGATGAATGTTTTGACTTATGCAGCTAAGTAATCCATTGAACAGAAGGAAACTACAAAGCAAGTTCAGAATGGATAACAGCATCCACACAGGGTTGGCATACAGCAGAGTATTTCCTTCCTTTTTCTTCCTCTCTCCCTCTCCTTCCCTTCCTCCTTCTTTCATTTCTTCCTTTCTTTTTTCTTTTTAATTACTACTATAATTAGGCAAATATGCATTTTATCAAATGATACAACTGGTTACCTCTAGAAACCAGGTAGCTGTTTAATCAGAGGGCAATGACAGCTTGTATTAGCTACAGCAGATATTTAAAAATTCTAATAGTGGCTACTTCTAATATTAACAAATGATTTTTGAACTGTGATAATATATGTGCAATTTAGTAACAGAGTTACTAAATTGTATTACTTTTATTTGTGTGATACTGTGATTTATAATGAGAAATATTTATTTTGATCTTTGTCCCTGGTTCCTGGCCAGAGCTCCTAAAACCCCTGTAATTTCCTGAGCTATAGAATTGCTAGGAGAATCTTTTGTTCTAATATTTGGTCTTTGATTCTGGTTCCTGACACAGCTTCTAAATCCCGTAGAATTTCCTGGGTGATAGAAGCATGTTTTCTTCTAATGAGGCGGCTCTTGGTGGGCTCCCGTATGGGGGTTGGTCACCAGAAAGGCCAAGCCATGATTAGAAGCTCAGAACTTTCAGCCTTACCTCACATTCTGTGAAAAGAAGAGAGAGGTTGGAGATTGAGTTAACAATTGGACATGCCTACGTGATGAAGCTTTCATAAAAATCACTGAACTATGGGGTTCAGAGAGCTTTTGGGTTGCTGAATATGTGGAGGTATCTGGAGGTGGAATTCCTCAGAAAGGGCGTGGCAGCTCCATCCCTCATCCCCCATACCTCACCCTATGCTTCTCTTCCTCTCGCTGTTCATCTGTCTTCTTTGTATTTTTCTTTATAATAAACCAGTAAACGTAAGTCAAGTGTTTCCCTGAGTTTGTTAGATGTCCTTGCAAATTATGGAACCCAAATAGGGTATCATAGGAACCCCAGTTTATATCCATGGGTCTGAAGCACAGCAGACAATCTGGGTCTTGTGATTGACATCTGAAGTGGGGGGCATTCTTGTGGAATGGAGCCCTTAACCTATGGGATCTGATACTAACTCCAGACATTGTGAAAATTGAGTTAAACTGTAGGACATCCATGTCGTGTTGGAGAATTGCTTGGTATGAGGAAAAACTTGCACATCTGGTCACAGAAGTGTTCTGTGTTGAGTGTGGTTCAAGAAGTGAAGTACAGAGGTTTAAAAACGTGAGATCTAGGGTTAGACTGGTTGGAATTTCAACTCTACTACTCACCTGCTAGATGATCTCAGGAAACTTAATTAACTTAGTTCCAGTTTAATAGCAAGTACATGTGGTGTTTGTTTTTCCATTCTTAGGATACTTAACTTAGGATAATGGTCTCCAGTTCCATCCAAATTGTTGCAAAAGGCATTATTAATACATCCTTTTTTATGGCTGAGTAGTACTCCATGGTATACATATATACCACATTTTGTTAATCCACTCATGGTTTGATGGGCACTTGGGTTGATTCCAGATCTTTTCAGTTGTGACTTGTGCTGCAATAAACATTGAGTGCAGGTGTCTTTTTGATAAAATGACTTTTTTTTTCCTTTGGGTAGATACCCTGTAGCGGAACTGTTGGATAGAATGGTAGGTTTAGTTTTTTGAAGGATCTCCATGCTGTTTTCCATAGATGTTGTACAAATTTGCAGTCCCACCGATAGTGTATAGGTGTTCCTTTTTCTCTGCATCCACGCCAATGTCTGTTGTTTTGGACTTTTTTATAAAAGCCGTTTTAACAGGGGTAGGTGATATCTCATTGTGGTTTTAATTTGCATTTCCCTGATGATTAGTCGACCATTTTTTCATGTTTATTGGGCATTTTTCTATCTTCTTTTAAAAAGCTTCTGTTCATGTGTTTTTCCCACTTTGTAATGGGTTTTTTTTTCTTAATGATTTGTTGAGTTCTTTGTAGATTCTGAGTATTAGTTTTTTATCAGAAGTATAGCTTGCAGATATTTTCTCCTATTGTGTAGGTTGTATATTTGCTCTGTTGATTGTTTCCTTGGCTGTGCAGAAGCTTTTTAGTTTAATCAAATCCCATTTATTTATTTTTGTTGTTGTTGTGATTGCCATTGGGGTCTTAGTATAAATTCTTTGTGTAGGCTGATATCTTGAAGAGTCTTTTCTACAGAATTTCCTCTAGAATTTGACCTAACTGATGAGCAAACATGTGCACAGAGGAATGTAAAACTTAGTGGAAATCAAGCAGGAAGGGGAGAAGGGTAGGGGAAAAAACCCATTTAATGGAAATAATGATCACTATTTGGGTGATGGGCACTCTTATAGCCATGACTCAAGCATTACAAGAGAGATCCATGTAACTAAAACCACATGTACCCCCTTAATACTTTGAAATAAAAAAAAAAAGGCTGAGTGGAAATAATATACTGGGAAGAAAGAGATACTGTCCCTGATGTCAAGAAGTTTTATAATTTCTTGTTTGCAGAGAGCTATGTAATCAAATAATCCCCTTAAGAATATGTAATTACAAAGAAAATTTTTAAAAAATTAACTTGGGAGCATCCTTTCCGTCAGCTGTCAAGTAAGATAGTAAAACCTACCTCTCACTCTCAAGACTGTGAGAGTTAAATGAGCTATATAAAAGTGATTAGTGAAGTACCTGGTACATAACCATTTAAAACAATCTAAAAACTTATTTCACTTATATTTCACATTTATTATTATACCTTGTCCTGAGGAAATTGTGCAAAGAGCATTCTTTTACAAAATGAAAATAATAATGGGGACTAGGATAACCATAAGAACTTCTTCCTCCCAACCTGCAGCTGAGAAAGCAGGAAGCTCATTTGTGCAGTTAGAACTCAGTGAGAAATGACTACCATGCTCTGTCATCTCATAGCAGGTATTGGAGGGTTGTCATGATATAGTATGTTCATTGGGCTAGAAACTTCTTTCACAATATATGCTGTGCTTTGTGCAATAATTGTAAAAGTATCAACTGTAGCATTTTATAGCAGTTTTAAAGCTTTATTGCTTATTACCGTGAAATGACTATTTTTCAGGTATGTACCTACATTGTCGACTTCTGTGGGGAGAAGAATTAATACTTGTCCATATCAGCTCCGTGAAGTCTCTGTGGTAGTTAAATACCTGGATGACCCCCGGATTGTGTGCTGGGCAGCAGCCACAGTTGTTAGTACAGGATGTTGTCCTCATAATGGCCGCAACGGACATTTGTCCAGTGAGAAAGTGAAAATGTGGTCTGGTTGCACTTTGTAAGATTGAGCTTCTGTGTGATGCTGTGTGATTGATGATGCAGGTTTGGCAGAGAAGTGTTCCTGTTGAAGTTATCAGGGTCTTTCCATGGCTACAGAAATTGACAGTACTGTTGACTCTCATTACCATGCCTGGAGAAAGAAAGTTTTGAGACATACTATCCTGTGATCTTTTTTCTTGGAACATTCAATAGTTTTTTTTGTTTTCTTCATCACTCTGAGTTTATTAATTGTTTCATAGGCCCATTATTTGGAATTAAATGAATAAAACCAAACAAAATATCTTATTTTTGATTTAAAAATCCCCTCATGTTAAATCCAATCAGATTTGAGGCCTACTATAATTCGAAAGGGTGACTTGCTTTGTCTACCATTTTTAGGATTTTCCATATTGACTCACTCCAGATATCCCATATGCAGATGTATTAGAAAGGAACATTTAGCACCCCTGTAAAATATCATGCTCCATTCAGATTGTGGAGCCAAGAGCTTTCTACATAACCTGATCAGGATTCCATAGACTTGACAGTGTCTTGTTGGGTGTTCTCTTGCTGCTAGGGAGACATATCTCTCTTTCCTAGAAGTTTGTTTGGACTGTTATCTTGGAAACTTCAAAAATACTTAATCTATGTCATATTGAAGTCAGAAAGTAACTGGAAATAGCAATTTTCGATATGCCTAAACCTTGTTGATTAGTTTAAGCATGTGATCTATTTTGACTACCTAAGATCCAAGTAGTCATCTACGAATTTCTATGGTTTTCTGTGCTTTGTTCTACTCTCTACTTTGATTTATTGGTGATACTATTTTATCAGTCTCATGGAAGCTACTATTTCTCACTCAAGCCTGTGATTGTAGCAAACAATGTGTTAGTCAGTGATATTTATTTTGAGGAGGAAAATTGCATAATAGATTATATGAATGAGTATTCTGATTTGGAATCTGATTTTCAAGTCCCTGATTGGTGATCAGCTTTGATTTCTCTCCTCTGTACAACATCTTATCATTGTGTGGGTCAATACACATTAACTGAGCACAGGTTATTTCCGTCCCATTGGCAGGTGGGTTTCCTCATTTCAAAGGAGGCATTTGAAATGTAAATGGAAGTAAATCAAAAATTTGAGCCAAACATATTTTTCCTTTAGATTATCAGGTTTATTCATGGTACTTTAAACTTTGATTTTCAAACATGTAAGTGGTTCATTGTTGCCAGGTTTCAATGGCAATTGATGAAGGTTTACCACTATGTGATACCTTCATGGAATGGGTTGGGAAAGCCCCCATAATGATGCTGGGGCAGTGGACAGTGATCCCAGTGGATGGCGAGTGACCACTATGTATCATCTTCCATGTGTCCATAATGCAAATGGGCAGGATCATTGGATTAACACCCATCTTCCTGCTGGAGCAGTCAGACCCCCAGCACTCACCACGTTCTTTGCCCCTTTATTTGTCCAATAGGCTATCTTGGAGAAAAAAAGTGTTTATCTATTTCAGCAAACATCTGTATTCAGAGAGAACGTAGCACAGATCTTGTACTTATAGAAAGAAAATACCCACACTGGTGAAAAGTGTAATAGATTGGGAAGAGCAAAGTTCACATGTAGATAGTGGAATTAGAGTTCTCCGGTGTTGCCATAAACACCCTCTTGCATACAAAGTTTCTTATTTTCACAGTTGTACTAGACATTTTCGATGCAAATATTTTCTTAAGTGGTGTATATATTTGCACAGCATGAGAAATGATTTCCCATCATTAAGGTGACTTTGCTTTTCATTTCAAGGTATATTTCTAGGAGTACTTGTCTTGCGTCATTAACCTTGAACAATCCAAGAATGTTACCTTTAATCTTGACTAAAATGGCATGTACTTGTAAGTTCTAACAACATAAGTACCTTTTTAAGGAGAGCTTCAATTGGTGGAAAGTGTGCTAGAATAATCACTTATCTGAGTTGGATTAAACATTATTTTAATATTTTTAAATCTATGATTGGAGTTGGAAGTTTTGTATTGTTTGTTTATTTTTAGATCTCAAAAAATGTTCCTTGGCTTACCTGTGAGAATAATGTCAAACTCCATTGAAATAAAAATTATTTATTGGAATCTTTTGTGATTCACCAGAATTCTAAATAGAACCCCTTTTGTGTTTATTTTCTAAACCTTTCGATTATGCTGTATCTCGTGTTGTTAACAAGTGTTGCTTGACTTCTTCTCTGTATATATTTTCTTCCTCTTATAAGACTTTATATTAATAAATGCTATTTCAGCACAATATATATTTTCTCATATTTGGGGAAGAAAGAGGAATAGATTATTCTTCACATTTTTCTCTTCCACATAACTATATTCCTACAGTGAATCAGCCTATTAAAGACACAAAATTAGAGCCACCACTGAGGATACCAGAGGCTCTGAAATAAAGTTCAAATGCAGATTTTCTAAAAGTTTTGATCTTGGTGGAAATAAATATGCAGTTTATTAAGATGTGCATTTTGGAAAGGATAATACTAATTGGTTTTTTTAAAGAAAGTAACTATCATTTTTTTCTTACACTATCAATTTTTAATTTGTTTCTGAGTAGGAAAAAAAAACAACACTTACCTTTGCATAAGGATGGGAATCTTGTCTTGCCAACATCTTGCCAACTTTTCAGAGAGATCAAAAAAGGGGAGAATTAACATGGACATGCATTTACATTGGTAGTGCAGATTTAGAGAAATGACCTTTGGAATAGACTTAGTGGATTGTATAATAGCACGTGCTGTTGTTTCCTGTCCAGATTCCCTCAGCCATTTACAACTTCTGTGTGCATTAGCATGAAATTCCAACTGACATCATCTGTATCTCTTTGATTGAGGAATTTCTCTGGCCACTACAACCTTGCTAGGGAATTAACAATCCCACGGAGCAGCTTTCAATCAATGATTGAGAATAGGTATAAACATACCCACCTTCCTGCTTCTCAGTTGGAATAACCTTGGGATATAAGTTTGATGCTCTTTCCTACTCTCCTAGTGAAACAAAGCTCCACTTATCACAGTGATAACTTATTCGATTAAACCCCTTTTATCAGCCTCCTCACTTTCCTATCTCATTTCCCAAGTCTTTTACTGGTTCCCTGGCATTACCTGTCCAAGAATCTTTATCACAGAGTTTCATTTTGATGCAGCTCAAACTAAGACAAGAATGGTTGGAAAGGTGTTTAGTTGATCTTGTCTTGTAGGTGATACAAGATCCAATTCAAGTCATACCATATTGATTATAATTTTTAAAGAATCTCCTTCCAAGGAAGAAATGATAGAGTCATTCATGAGAGCTCATTCAATATTTTGAACAACTCTCACTATTTATTAATTAGTAGGCAATATCCAAAGGGCTTCAATATACTGATTCTGTCCTCCCTATGAAAACATAAAAAAATGTGATTGAATCTCATTTATTTCCTATTAGGCAATCTAGGTAAAATACACCTTCATCCTGAGTCTTGTTTTTTAGCAATTGAGTCATTTTCGACTCTCTGGGAGAGGACTAAGTTATTCATATTTTCATTTTGTAGGGGATTCCAGGGTGTATCAGAAGGTCTCTGAAGAACAAGAGAAATAGACCTCTTTTGGTTCTTAAGATGATTATCAGTGTAGGTGAATTGGGTCTGAAGTGTTGGGGGAACATGTAGCTCTATCTCATTTGTTCTAGATCAGTGGTTCTAAAATTACTGGGCATCAGCATCACCTGGAGGCCTTGTGAAAACACACATTTCTGGCTCTCGCTCCAGAATTTCTGATCCAGTAAGTCTGGGATGGAGCTCAGGAATGTGTATTTCTGACATGTTCCCAGGTGATGCTGATGGTCCTGGTGTAGGGACCGGACTTTGCGAGAAACACTGTTCTAGGCCATCGAGAGCAGATGGACACCTCATAATGTCAGCTCCAACAGGAGCAGGACTGGGCTAGACAGTGCGATGCATGCCTTACAATTAGAATCAAGATTGGCATGGGTGCTGATTTTTTTCTTGTTTCCTGCTGGAGAAGTTATTCTTGAAATCCATAAAATATATTACTGAATTTCTAGAAGCAAGCAGTAGTGAGTAAATATTCCTTTAATTATTTTACCTAGATGGATTACTAAAAGATCAAATAGTGGAAAGCAATAGTGTTCTCTTGCAGAAACAGAAGACACATAATATGTGAGATGAGTTATTTAGGTTTAGAGAAGAGAATTTTCATTTTCAGCAAGCTGTCTTTTTCAGACCACCGACAGGTAGCAGTTTGGTATCAATGTCCTTACTGAAGGAGGTATGGTGATGACAAATATGTTGTATTAAATTTTGAAATGAACCTGACATTGCAGTTGAAAGTGCCAATAAGATCAAGCTGTGCTATTCACGCTACAGGAATCCGACTGCAAAGGAGATTAAATTAGAAAGTTCCTGTAGCCAAGTTCCTCATTCCCTTTCATTTAGCTCTCTTGCAGTGAAATTAAAGATGAAACTCTAATAATGTTTGGCAATGAGGGAGACCAAAAGAGAAAAATAGAGACTCATTCTAATCAGAGTTTCCCCATCCATGTTTGATGGGAAGGTGGGGAGTAGATGTAAACTGGTGAATCGATTTAAATGCTAAAGAGAGAGGAACTGCAATGCGGCTTAAATATATTTACTGTATGTTGACTGTTGATAAACAGGTATTGTATTTTGAATTACTTCCTCTTTCCACCCTGCTGCATACCTAGACATTACAAGATAGCTTTCCTCTTTTTTTCTCTTTCAAAAAGTTCCTAAATAAATGACTGTATCTCCATCACTACCCCACCAGTATTTCAGTCAGACTAAATATAGTCTGATTTTTTCCAGGTTTTAATATTTAGAAATAGCTGAGAGTAAATTGCTTCCTGAGTGTGCCTGTGTCTCTCATAGGAAGGCTGTCTCCCTTTTCTATCTCCTCTGAAATTCTTTTTAGGCATTTTAGACATTCCACATAATTCAAGAAGTAAAATGAGTCATAGATTGTACAAATACTTCAAAATGTAGTTCATATGATTTAATGGTCCACCTAACCTTTCAGCGGGAATTAATGTGAGATTTTCACCCTGCCATTACTTTCAACTCCCTCCCCCGGGGATGTGCTCTAAGTTTCCCTATTCCATTGTGTGTTACACTCTAATGTCAATAACAGGGGTTAGTTAAAGCATTAGTCACAAGGATAAAATTTTGGTTTTTTTATTCTGAAAAGTATTTTAAAGTAGTAGTTGGCTGTTTCGTATGACCTTTGGCTGATGTCTCTTGTCATAGCATCTACCAGTTTTCCCTCTTTATAGACATAGGAAAAGCAAAGAACACAGATTAAAACTCATTTCCAGTGTGAAGGAGTAATCTTCACCATGAGGGTGGCCAATATAACTAGATGAGCAATACAATCAGAAGCTTACCCATGCTGTACCCATTGGAGTGTTTTTAGGAAAATATGATAAAATAAAACTCTCCTTGAGACCCATCCATCCCATGAGAAATCAATTAGAAGAAAATTTTACTTAATCTTGTAATCCAATACTTTTTGAATTACTAAATTGAAGTAATATATACATATACCTTAACTGCTTAATGAATCAAAATTAAGAATTCATAGTGTGTAACACTTCGTGCTCTGCTGTTCATTCCATACTTACTGAGAGTTGAATGTCTGCTATGCTTAAAGAAGTATATAATCTTCTATGGGAAGATATCTAAGAAGTAGAAATTAATTTTTTCCTTAGATAAATAATATATTTTATTTCAAAGAAACATTAACTAAAGGAAAAACATGAATTGAATGTTAATTCAGGGATATCTTATGACTATGATACTTCTCTTACTTCATAAGTGGATTTCAACCAGCAAGCACCTAGAAAATCCATAGCTCACAATAAGTGCTCCCTCAGCCTCTGTTATCTCTTTGATAATTTACTTCCATAGTCAAGATCATGTTCCCCTGCCTCAGATGCTCATCCTCCTCTTCTTCCTTTGTCTAATTCTTACTCATCCTTTAAAAACTTGAATTGTCATGCCTGTAATTCTAGCACTTTGAGAGGCCGAAGTGGGAGGACTGTTTGATGGAGGAGTTCAAGACCAGCCTGGGCAACATAACAAGACCCCATCTCTACAAAAAATGGAAAAATTAGCCAAGTGTGGTGGTGTGCACCTATAGTCCTAGTTACTTGGAAGACTGAAACAGGAGGATAGCTTAAGCCCAGGAGTTTGAGGTTGCAGTGAGCTATAATAATGCCCCTGCACTCTAACCAGGGCAATAGAGCGAGACCCTATCTTGAAACAAACAAACAAACTTGGATTGATGTCCTTCAGGAAGATTCTCCTCTGCTCCCACCCTGACTATTTCATGCTGGACTAGAGTCTCAAGTTACCCCTGCCCTGGATTATTTGTCACAACCACTTATGATAATTCCATTTCCTTGATAGGTGATTGGTTCAGAAGTGTGTAGGGTAAAATCTGTTCAGACCAATGAGATGTGAGAAGAGGGACTTGAACAAAGAAGGGTGTTGTTTTAATTGCTACTATGATCCAGAATATGTGGCTTCAGGATGAAGATAGTACTGTGTACAGTAGGACAGAGATGAAAAGATACTCTGGGTCCTGGAAGACATTGTTGAGCCCCTGAATCAACAGTCTGAGCACTGGCTGTTCTGTAAAACAATGCATTTCCTTACTGTTAAAGCCAGTCTCTACCAGAGTGTGTATCAGCTGCTGCAGAAGTCATCCTAATTGATAGACTGCCCATCTTCTGTGTTCTTATAATACTTTGTGATTCAGTTATCAATATATTTACCACATTTTATTGAAATTATTTGCTCACTTCTGTTTTCCATGTTTGACTTTTAGCTTCTCAAGGGCAAAAACCTTGACTTATTCATGGTTTTATTCTTGGCATGATGCCAGAGTGTCTGGTATATTAAAGTATACTCAATAAATGTTTATAGAACTTAAGAGAGTTATTTCAATTGATTCACACAACAGCCCAATTGGGAATTGTCATTATTACTCCAGTTTTACTGATGAGGAAATTTTAGGCCAGAGATGTTGATTGTCTGAAGTCACTCAACTAGTAATTACTAGCACCAGAAGCTTGAACTCCATTCTTATGACCCCAAGCCAATGTTTGTTCTACTTCATCAATGTCAGTGAATGCCTATCATATGTGCCAACTACATTGATATTGCCCTGTTGCAGACCCAGGCAATAACTTTCATTAGTTAAGATGTTATTCTTTTATGTCAGACTTGGCCTGAGATTCACCCTCAATGCAGCACTAAATACAGTTATGCCAATTCACTGGTGTAGGCCTGGGAAGCCTATTCCTACCCACACACTGAGCATATTGCCTCTGTTTTCCCTAGTATGAGCTTTGAGCAAAAGAGAGTTCACTTGGCACAATGAAAACATAAAGCCCACACACGTTTTCTTCTGGTACAAAGTATATTCAAGTTAGATATGTAGTAGTTATCTGGCTTTCCCTGGCTGCTGTAGTTCTAATCTTGATCATATTCAGACAGCTAAGCAACACAGAAATTATTCATTAGACTGGATCAGGAGAGAGAGGCAGATTCTCTGTAAAAGGAGATATGCGAAATCATAAAGAAGAAGGTAGGAAACAGCTATTTAGGGACAAATAGCTTTTCACTCCTTCATAGTAGGGGTATAGTAGGGGTATTCCTACAGGGAGGTGATAGCAGAGCTGCCAATAACACCATACTGTGAAGTTCGAGGAATTTTGGTAAAAAGAAAGCAAAATTCTATGCACAAAAGTGATCTTTCATATTACATCAAAATTTATTAAAATATACTTAAATAAAGGTTCATTGAGAAGGGGAGGTAGTTTCCCTGTATTATTCCAGGAAGCAAACAAACAGGTGGCAGTTAAAGGATGACAGATGTTGGCCCAGCGTGAGAATACGTATCTTAGCTGTCCAGCAGCAGTGAGCATTGAGCTTGTGGCATTGGAGGCATTTTCCCAGAGGCCGAGGACCAGCTCTGAGGGTTCTTACAGGGTAATGGCCACACCATTCCACCGGTGAGGGTAGCTCTGTGGACTACTGTCGCCATTTTGAACAGGACAATTCTTTATTGTTCTCGACTGTCTTGCAATTGAGGATATTTAGTGTCTCCGGCTCTCTCCCATGAATTGGCAGACATGCCCCCTCATCATCATGTCAGACAAAAAGTCCGCACATGTTTCAGTTGTCTCAGGAGGAGTGACATTGCTCCCGATGAAAAATCACAGGCAAGGAGGGGTCCAGAGCCTTTCCTGACTTAACAAGAAAAGATTATATATTTTTTTAAATACTTTTAGTAAATGTTAATAATCAAAATTAATTTAGAATTAATTAAGGACATTTGCAGTATATTTTGAATGCATGAAAATTAAAAGATAAAATAAGATCATGCTGCAAGTGAAAATTTGAGATTTCAGGTAAATAGAAAAACTCATTTATCCAGAAGGGTCACTCTACAGCATCTTCACTGATAAGGTTTCTTTCTTTATAAGGTTTCAGAGAGTATAGGAGAATGATATGAGAGAGGAAGCATGACTTCTTCTTTAGAGGACTATTAAGGCATACTGGTGTTTGTTTATTGAGATAAGTGGGACTCCGTGCTTTAGGAACTTGGCAGGGAACATAATAACAAAAGAATTTCCATCTAATATCTATCACAAGCACAGCTGATAGAAACAATATAAGTCCAGATATTCTGAAATATTTCCTTAGATTAATTCAGGCTGGAGAGAGTTGTTTGCCTGGAGAACATGATATTGACAACTTACAGAATTCTTTTTACAGAATTGTTTACTGCTGTGATATCAGCTGCCTATAGTGTGTGAGGTTGTGAGATTCTTCCATGACACTCATTGCCATTTCCTCAAAAAGTATGAGATTTAGGGTCTTTCTATTGCATGTTTCAGCATCCTGTATGACGATCCATAGTAGAAACACCAGTCACTCCAAGACCAAGCATACTTGCCTGCATTCTGATCATTTAGCCAGCTTGGGTTACATGTACTCTGAAATTGTCCTGTTGACTGGACTTCCAGATTGCATCCCTCCTGGATTCATTTTATGCTCTTTCTCTTAGTTTCTGCCTTTTTCCTGCCATACAAGTGTCATCTTGTATGTTGTGTATTGTGTTTGTTTCATCACTTGCTGGATGTGTGACATTGAGCAACTTACTGACCTTGGCATCTCACTTTTCTTGTGAGAAATGGAAATTACAATAGGACCTACATTGTAAGTTTGATGTAGATATTGATTTAATCTATGTCAAGTTCTTAAAACAGTTCCTGGCATATGATCACTGCTGTAAAAATGTTAGCTGTTATCTTTATAATTATTATCTTTCATTTTATAAAAATAAGCTTTCTAAAATATTATACAATATAGAATGAATTTGTGGTATAAATTAATGAAAATGATAACTAACTTTAGGCAAATGATCAATCTTTCAGAGGCCTACTTTCCAGACTCATGATTATAAGGATACTATTTTGTAAGACTTTAATTTTTTTTTCTTTTTTCTTTTAAAAACTTTAGACTTAAAGGGAAATCAAAGAGTCACAAAAACAGTACAGAGAGTTCCCTTGTAGTTTTCAGACACTCCCTACTGTTAACATCTCTCATAACCATGGTTCAATGATCAAGAAGTAGAAACTAACATTGGTATAATAGAGCTTACTTTGAGGATTAAATAAGATAATATAGAAGCTTAGTGGAAGATCTGGCAGCTATTTTGATTTTCGTGGAACTTGCTCTTGTCTGCAAGAGTAGTGTCTGATAATCTTCTGTCAGTCTAGATGTTTGAAAGCATTATTTACAAATGATGATCGCAAAAGAATTAGAACTTTTGGACTGGAAGGTACAGGCATAGCCCAAGGTTTAGGCTTAGATCACATTCTTAAAAAGAATGATTTTTATTCTTTTAATTAATTAAAGAAAATGCCTTGGTAACAGCACAATTTACTATAAATCCTGGTATATCCTTCTGGTAATAGGGAGGAAACTTAATGGCCTCAGGCTCTGATAGTATTATGAGCCAAGCAGCTATGTGATGGACCATAATTATACCCAATGTCAAAACAAGGGGCCCAAGCATTGATGGATATAGGCCTTTACAGGCAATAGGAAAGAACGTCTATGGAAAATCAATTCCTTTGCTGTGAAAAATGACTCATTGTCATTCCTAACATTTTACTTTGGGCTGATTTCATTTTTAGAGTTCAAATTTGTTTATGGTGTGCAATAAGGATGAAAAATGCTTGTGTTCTCTAGTTGTTTCGATTAAAGATAATGGCAACTACCATTTATATACTACTTTACACTTTCAAAATGCTTACTTTCACTTACATTATGTCATTTTATTCCTCACAGCAGCCTTGCATGGAAGTCAGGGGTTGGGGCTCTCATAGTTCTGGAGGCTGATCAAGGCACCAGCAGGTTCAGAGGCTGGTGAGCAGCAGTTTCTGCTTGTAAGATGATGCCTTGTTGCTGCACGGCCTCACATGGCAAAGAACAGAAGAGGAAAAACGGGCAGAACTGTGCGCGAAGCCTCTTTTATAAGAGCCTTAGTCCCATTCAGGAAAGAGAAACCCTCGTAACCTAATCACCACTTAAAGGCCCCACCTTTAACACTATCATATTGGCCATTAAGTTTCAACACAAGAATTTGACACATTCAAACTACAGCAGTGGCTTACTCCCATTTTACAATAGAGTAGATTGAAGACAGATAGGTTATAAGACTTGCCTGAGGTCACAAGACAAGCACTTGTGCTGTCTTCTTACTCCTGAGCTAGTATATTTACAAGGTCTTAGCTACTGAATCCTGGCATTCTGTATAGAAACATGGAGTTGAGACAGCTACTATTCAACAATGGAATTTATATATCTGAAAAGTTGATTAATACTTCTATTACATGTGCAATTTAGGGCAAAAACTTTAAAATCCACATCTATATATCCATCTTTGTCTGTACAATCTATATCTATACTTATGTTTTTATCTATATTTAGCTACTCCTAAAACTCTGATTCCCAAGACTAGTATCTTCAGGAAAAGAAAGAAAAGTCAGGGAACAAAGGAAAGGCAAATGGTAGCATGCCCACTGTACTAAAAACCTATTCTTAAGGCGTAGATGAGTATACATGGATGGGCCAACACTAACTTGAAATTTTTTTGGAGGTGATGATAGTCATTTGGTAATATGAGACTTCATTCCACTTTCCGAAAGTGAAATTATCATGAAAAGTTTTTATTCTTTTTTGAATTATATGTACTTAGCTACAGTCACAGTTGAACAACTTTTAGCTTTTTTGTGTGTGTTGTTTTGTCATTCCCTTGTTGACTTGTATTATAACAAATAATGTGGAGCTACATTGTAGAGAACAAAGATGACGTGCTTGATCAAATGTTTTAGGTATCCCCAAGAAGGCGCCCCAGAAATGGCAAGAAGAAATGTTCTTCTTACCCAGAAAATAATAAGCTTCCTATAATAATATATATATATATATATATATATATATATATATAAAACTTTTTATGGAGAAAATCTATGGGGTCTTTCTAGCCACAGGGCTGGCTGCAAAGTTTTATCTCTGGTGCCTTTTTAAAACTGTTTGGAAAAGCCAGGGCATAAGTGATTGGATAAAAAGAGTAGAAACATGCTTTCCTGTGTCATCTTCCTATTCTTTCACTAGGAGATGGCATTTGAAGTCATTTTAGTCTCTGTGAAAGTGTAGTCAGTGCCAAACCTTTGACATTGGGCAGCTCTTGCCTGAAGGAACTGAGCTGTGAGGACAGAGGCAACTTTGGGGACTGGCTTCAGGGCTAAAATGAGCAGTGGGCTTATGGACCAGCTGGAGTGTGGCTGTGTGGCAGGAAGGAACGACCTGCCTATTCCCCGGGAGATTTGTGTGCTCCACTCAATGATCCTCCAAATAGACCGTGATGTGCCGGTTTTATACAAAGTGTAAGAGCAGCACTTCTTTTTTTATGGTTTAGAGGGCAGGGAGTGTTTTGAATTCTAAATCACTTCCTTTTGGCTGAAGTTCTGTCCTGCAACTGTTATAGTAATCTTGAATAAATGTATTAGAACAGTGCACAATAAGCTTCACAGTTTAGGTAGTCGTATTCCTGATCCCTGTGCTATCAGAAGCTAGAAACCTCAAGATCTATAAATATTATTTTGGGAGGGCTGAGCAGCATGCCAGCATAGTAACGACCACATCTACTAGCACCAGGACAAGGCAGGAGAATCCTGAGGAAGGGAGTTGTTGCTGTGGTGAAACATGTACATTCTTGTTTATTTTGCATTGTCTTCAATGATTGGATAATATCTTGTGTTGATCAGATTAGAGTGTTCAACCAGTATTTACTTTGTTCTGTAATTCATTGCTTCTCAATTTGGTTAATTTGTTTTAATTATCTTTAATTTTCTTTCAAATGTTTCCCCCATCTACATCCCCTCCTACCAATGTATATACTCCTGAGATTTTAATAACAATTTAAAAAAAAAAAGTTTGTTTTCCATGGGAAATCTCCAAGGGATGGAGATACCAGCTGCAGACAATACAGGTAGGTTTTACTGTTCGTCTTGTATGAGCAATGTAGCACAATGTCTGACTCACAGTAGGCACCCCAGTATTTGTTGAATGAGCTAAAGAAATTCTAGATCTACTTAATGACAAGGTAGAAATTATAAGATTTAAGAGCTGCAAGGCATTGAATTTAGCCTTGTAATTATATTGAGATTCAAGGGCCTTTGCTTTTTTTAAAGAGAGGTAGTGCTGAGACCAGAATCCATTCACCTTGCAGCCTGCCAAGTGCTCTTTCTCCCATTCTATTATCAGCAAATGGATATTCCATTTGTCAGAGCAGTGCCACCGTTAATGTGCCTGCTTCTATGAATTGGAGCACTCTGGGTAGATACTGTATCTGGAAGTCTTCTATCCCATTCATTTAACAAAATATTTCCCAAATCATGTTCCATGGGACATTAGTTCCAAGGATTCCCAATGAATAACCTGGAAAAATAGATCCTCTGGTTAAATAAAAGTGACAAATACTGCATACTTTATCTCTCTTATGGAAATCGATGGTAAATATTACCATAGGAAGTACCCTAAGAAGAACACCTTTGAAGGAACCTGCTTAATTGTGTTACCTTGGGAGTTTCCTAGAATCATCTGAGCATTAAACACTTTATTTGTAACATGCATACTGACACTTGGTAAAACAGTATTCCCGGGGATAACAGTTTAGGAATTGCTATCATCTGACTCCAGGTTTGGCCAAGTGTTACCCAACACTCTGCAGTCCTTGGGAGCTGCTTCTGCTTTCTGTGCTGTGATGAACCTGAAAACAGACATGGGCAGTTGTTTTAAGTTACTGTACAGACAGGAGTCCTACCAGGCACTATCAAAAAAACGTATATTGTACTGAAGTTTTCATAGGAAAGATGGAGGCAGACTTTTACATAGAGCAATCATTCACCCTGTTTGCTCAGTAAAACCCAGTTTATCCCAGTTGTCCTGCCATCATGAATGCCACCCCTTTTCAATCTCAGAAATCCCCTGGTTTGGACACATGGTCATTATCTCCAGGCCAGCTCTACCACAATAGCCACCATATTTCTCTTCAACCCATTGTCTCTTTTGGCAGCAAATTCCCATTTCATCTTCTTTCTTCATTTCCCCCAACACTACATTCAGTTCCCACTTCTTCTCCTGCTACTGCTTTGTTATGCAGAGTTGTCCTCTATTTATATGAAACCCAAGTGAGTTGAGGGGTAGCTCCTTGTTGCCAGAGGTGAGGTTTCAGAAATTCTTGACAGGAAGGTGGTTTCTCCCTACCAAAGAATTTTCATACTTATTTCCAAGAACCTTTGAGGGAAATAATCAGAAAATTAAAAAAAAAAAATCTTTTCTATAAGTGGGTCCTGCAACTTAGTCCCCAGCGTAGATCCTGTGCTTGTCCACACCCATAATGGTGTCAACTCTCAGCCCTGCTCTTTCTCAGGGCCTGTAGGGTCACCACTTAGGAAGCCACAAGGCCAACATCATTTGTGGCCCAAACCCTCTAGAGCTCAGATTCAAGTCTGCTCCATTCACTGGGTCCTCAAGACTTTTCACACTGGTTTTCTACTTGCTTCTCTCCCTCCTTCTATGTGCCATGCTACCATGTTCTGCATTGCAGCCTTCTCTGACTCTGCTGCCCCCTTCTCTCTTCTATTTCACAGCCACTTGTTACTATACAGCTTCACACTTACTTGTTCACCTGTGTATTCTAGGTTGAGCTTCCTTCTTCTAATATGTACTTTTTGAAAATAGAAACTGTCTTAATAATTCTAAATTGTCTTCCATGCCTAGCACATCGGAAGATTCATACAAGGTAATAAGGCTCTGAAGATCCGCATTATTATAGGCTTGTGCTGGGTTTGGCTAACTAGGGAATTCCTGCCACTTATTTTCTCCTCAGTGTTCCCCTAGGCAAGAGAAAGGAGATGATGGCTTGAGGTGACGGTTACACAAGACAATTCATATGCCATGTGCTAGTCTGAATCTGGGACATATCAGGCTCCTGGTACATTATAGTTAGTCTCAATAGTTTTATTGCTGATTTTCATTTCTTTTGTGTTCAAATGTCTTGAATAACTGAAGCAAGCTGCCTGACTTTGGGCAGCTTATGATATAAAATTGACATCATAACATCTGCTCTGAGTTGTCTCCGAGGAGAGTTGGGAGCATGGGATTGCCATGGCGACAGGGATTCTGCCAGACCCACCCACAGCAAAGGCACTTGCTCTTGTTCTGAACCCGCTGACTTTGATGACACTTGGCAAAAGTATCCTTGGCTGTTTGCAGCCTTGGTTTCTGTGCTGCATGGTCCTTCTGGTCTTTTCCTGGGCTTTCATGGGTCAGAGTGACAACATCAATGCTGAATACTGGGCCAGAATCCCTGAGGGCTCATAAAAGCACATAGGCATACTTAACAAGAGAATTCTGAGAGGAAATGATTTGCAACTAATAATGTCAGGTATGCACATTTATGACAAACATAGGGTTTTTTTTTCAGGGCTTTTAGGGGATTGTACCTTTACCCTCATGTGGAGAGTTGCTGGGACATGCTCCCTGTCAGCTGTCACCACTGTTCTGGGATACGGCTGCCCAGTGACAGCCTGGCGGCTGTTGCTGGCAGCAGACTGCTGTATGTCTCCGCAGGGCAGACCATTTATCACAGGGCTAAGCCAGGGTTGGGAGATGCTGCAATTTCGCAGCCACGCTGGGGCTGACAGGCCATCACCCACGCCAAGCTGCCCTCTGCAGTGTGCCTTTGCCCTTACCAAAGGTCCTGGGCCAGGCAAGCTTTCTCTCTTGAAGTGCCTCCATCAGGGTCCTCTCAGCCTGCAGAGATGCCAGTGATAACCCCTGCAGGTGACATCACTCTTCCCGAAAATGACAAGCAGGTATAAAAGCACAAAGATCGCTGCCCTTGGTACCTTCACCAAGTATTTATTTGACAAAATACTTCTTGCCCATTAGTGTCAGGATGTATAAATGGTGAAGATGGAAACAAACAGAAGTGACAGGGCAAATCTAATGGATAAGAAACCCTCTTGAGGTAGTAGACCCAGATTCTGTAGGAAAAGAATGGCTGCAGGTGCTCTTGGCAGATATTCGGTTGCGCATTGTGATAAGCATGCCATTGGACTCTCAGAACAGGAGCAGATTCCTATAAATCAAGAACTTGTTGTTTCCAGGAATGTTAGCTTTATAAACTGAAAAATAAAAGCCAGACCTACAAGGATGCATAAAAAACTTCTGACCTGCATGTCTTGAAGCTTTAATCCTGTCTTAGATCTAGACGGCAAGTCATAGAAATAAACTTGTGCATCTTAGATAATTCCAACTCTGGACTTCTGGTCCACTTCTGGTCCTTTTAGCTATTTGACATTAGATGAGAGTCTGAATTTTCAGTCTTAGGTTTCTCATCTGGAAATTTTTTAAATGATCTTATCTCACAGGGTTCTTGTAAAGATTAAATGAGGCAATAGCCAAGGCCATACAGGCCATCTAAAATTGACATTCCCAACTTCTCCTCCAAACAAAATAAGGAAAGATGAGAGCAAATAAAACTACATAAAATTCACAATCTCAGCATAACTAGAAGACAGAGACCACCCAACTTCTACTTACATTAAGTAGAAAAATAAACACCAAATCCAGTGACCTATCTCTTGTACTCCCTTCCTCCAGAGAGTGAAAGGGTAATTGCGTGGTGGGGAGAAGGGGTTACTCTGCAGCAAAGAGAGAGCACAGGAGACAGTAGCAGCCCTAAAGTTGACCCAAAGCCACCCTAAGGAAAAAATAGGCCACCTTGTATGTGAAAATATTGACTAGAGTATCTTTATATAAGCTCAAGTTGACCTTTGTGTCTTTCATGACTATTTCAACATTTTCCTTATATGGGTTTTGTACACTTCTTGTTAAAATTATTCCTAAATATTTTATCCCTTTCCTGCTATTGTAAATGATATTTTCTCTCACATTGTACCTTCTATTTTATGTCTAAATGAACACTACTGATTTCTTATGTTAATTTTATAGCTTACTACTTTATTGAATTTTTTTTTGAGTTAATTTTAGCATTGATTTGTTAGGATTTTCCTGATATACAATCATATCGTCTGGATAAAAATTTTTACTTATTTTTATTCAAGTTTTATTCAGATAATTAATTTCTCCTGTCTAAAAGCACTAGGTAATATATGTTTAATATTGGTAGAAATGGGGAGATCTTGCCTTTACCTTAATCTTAATGGAGATACTTGCATTGTTTCCCCATTAAAAAACATGCTGGCTTTAGGACTATGGTAAATATATTTTAATAGGCTACCCATCAATTATTATTTTTTATATTTTTAAATTGGGAATACATGTAGAATTTTGTCAAGTGCTTTTTAAGTATCTATTGAGAGAAGCGTATGATTTTTTTTCCCTTGGATTTTTAATACTGTGTATTAGATAAATAGATTTCCTAACATTGAGTCAACTTTGCTTTCCTTGCATAAGTCTTACTTGGCTGTGGTAAATTATTTTTTCTTGATGTGATTTTGGATTTTGTTCACTAATATTTTATTTAGAATATTTCCACTAACATTTAAACCTATTTTTGTCATATTTTAAATAGCTTTTATTAGGTTTACTTATCAGTGTCCTACTCTGTGATGATTAATAATGTATGGGGGCTTCCTGGTCCTTCAAAATTTGGAAAAATTCCTCTGTGAAACCATGTGGGCCTGGTATGTGTGGCATGGATCACATAGATCTGTGATCACTTTCTTTATTTCTTTGAGGAAAATTGGTCTGTTTAAGCTTTCTACTTCTAATGGAGTTAATTTTGGTCAACTGTGTTTTCCTAGGAAATTATCCATTTCATTTGGAGTTTCTAATTTGTTAGCATAGAGGCTTACCTAATATTTCTTGTAATGTTTTTATAATTCCTTCTGATTAAAGAGTTATTTTCTCCATGTTATTGCTTATTTTTTATATCACAGGTAAAAGTTTATCATTTTAATATATAAAGAACTGTTTTAAAATGAGATAAAAGATAAGAAAATCAATATAAAATTTGAAAAAAGCATGAACAGATGATTCACAAAAGGATTTATAAATGGCCTTTAAAAATGTAAAAACTTGTTCAGCTTTATTCATGATGAAAATGAAAACTATGCTGAGATGTGATTTCTCACCTATCAGATTGGCAGATGTTAAAAAGGATGATAACACATTCTACTGGTGAAACTATGGGAAAATAAACATCTCTACACATTGCTGGTTGGAATAAATATTGGTATTGACCCTTATGATGTGGAATTTGGAAATATGCAGTGAAACTGTATATATTTTCACATTTTGATTTGTCATTCCCACTAAGAGGTATTTATCCAGAAGATGCACCCCAATAGTACAAAAAGAAATACACATGAAGTTATTCATTATGGTATTGTTTGTGATTGCAAAATGTTGGTAACTAAATGCTCATACACAGGAGAGTGGTTGATGGGAGAATGGTTGAATAAACTATGATACATCCACACAATAAATTACATTGCAGCTGTAAAAAAAAGAATGAGGACAATCTTATGAACCAATATAGATTGACTTCTGGGATATATTATTCAATAAAAAATACAAAGTGCAAGAAAGTTAGTATACTGTGCTACCTTTTGTGTAAGAAACATTAAAAAAAAACACAGAAAGAAAAACACAGAGATGAATGGTACTGGATACCTACAGTGTGTGAGTAGAAATTGGGTGGAAAGTGTACAGGGAATTGGGGGAGGGGCAGTTGTAGTGAGTGACTTTGGTGAATATACTTTTTTATAGGCCTTATTTTTAGAACCATGCTAATGTTTCATATATACAAAAAAGAGAAAAAGAAAAGAAATAAAATTCATAAAGATGGAGATGTGGCTGTTAAAAGAAAAAGAAATAGAAATAAGTAAATTGAATGTATTTTAAATGAATAACCATAATCGCAATGAAGTAAAGAGTACGAAACTAACTAAAGTAACTTTTCAACAGTATTTGAATTATATGGCCTCAAGCAAACAAAAGGTGATCAAACAAACTAAAGAAATATTGAACTCTGATTCTCTAATAAGAACTCTTCTTCGTGGGGCCATGACTTGATGATTCTGTAATTACTTCTCATTCCTTCTGTGAGCCAAATTTTGCACTGTTGAAGAAGTGAATTTGAAATATGGAAAGGGGAAATCATAAAATGAACCCTGTGGTTTTAGTTTAGGATTGGTGATATCTGTGAAATCGTATTGATAGGTGGAGAGTGTAAAATATGCATACAGTGACTCCTGGCTTTAGCTCCCACATGTAAAGAGCTTAGAAGTCTTTACTCTCATATTTAAAACAAAAAAGCTTGAAAAATTGAAAATCAGTGTATTTTCTTGACCTATCGGAGAACTGAAGTCTTAAAGGAAATTGTCATTCTGACATCTAGACAGACAGGTAAATCCACAGATATACAACTGAGAACAGTGTACATTGAGCAGAAACTGTTGGAGCTATAAACTAGTAGGAACATATAAATATTAGGCCATTAAATATGAAATGTCCAATTTCAAATCAAAAGCCTAGTTAATTTTCTCTCAAACAAGAAGCAGTACAATTAATCAAAGTATGTGCCTAAGCTTATCAACACAGTTTTGACATCTTAATGGTAGCTTGTTTATGCCAGCAGCAAAGAAGCCTGGAAAGCAAGTGATGATGAAATGCGAAAGGCGTTTTCCTCAGTTTGTTGAGAATTGAATATTTTTCCTTGCAAGAAGTAGTCCAAAGCCTGGAAGAAATGGTAATCAGTTGTGCAAGGTCTGGTGAATATGGTGGATGACAGAGAGTTTCCAAGTCCAGCTTCTGTCGTTTGAGCAGCATTGTTGTGCAACATGTGGTCTAGCATTGTCTTGCAAGAGGATTGGCCTGTCTCTATTGACCAAGCTCTGCTGCTTGATTGCAAGCATCCTCATCATTTTGTCCAGTTGGTTGCAGTAGATATCTGCTGTAATTGATTGATCAGGTTCCATAAAACTGATAATACCAGCGCTGGACTACCAAACAGACACCATTAGCTTTTTTTGATAAATATTTGGTTTTGGACTGTGTTTTGGCACCTCGTTGATATCCAACCATTGTGCCAAACACTTGCAATTGTCAAAAAGAATCCATTTTTCATCACACGTAACAATACGGTGTAGAAATGGTTTGCCTTTATGTCGTGACAGCAAAGAAAGACAAGCTTTGAGGCAATTTCTCTTCAGATGCTTGTTTAATTCATGCAGAACCCATCTATCCAGCTTCTTTACCTTGCCCATTTGTTTCAAATGATCTAATACTGTTGGAATAGTAACGTCAAACCTTGCGGCTAGTTCACGCGTAGGTTGAGATGGATTTGCTTCCACTACAGCTTTTAGCTCATTATCCACCTTCGTGTCAGGTTGCCCATGTGGCTCATTTTCAAGATTAAAATCACCAGAACAGAACTTCTCAAACCATCAATGTCCTGTGCATTCATTAGCCACATCCTTGCCAAACACTTAGTTGATATTTTGAGCTGTCTGCACTGCATTTGTTCCATGATGGAACTCACATTTGAAAATAACATGAATTTTTGACTTATCCATGGTTTCAAAAGAATTCCTCTAAAAAAAACTCGGAAAGATAATCACAAGCAAAGCCATGTGTTTGAAAGAATGATATACCTTCACGATAAAAACGAAACAAGAAATCTCAAAGTGAAATGTCAGAGATATCAACTGTCAAACTTAGTACTTAAGAAAATTGGACCTTTCACACTTAATAACCGAAATAGTAATTTTGACAAATTGCTAGAGGCAGCACATGGACGAGCTTGACAATGAGAAACTCCCAGGAGCCAATGTCTTGCAGGCTGTGTGCACATTCTGATGGGTTTTCCCTTCATGAACCCTATGTTAGTTAATTTCATGTTGCTATAAAGGAAATGCCTGAAGTAATTTATAAAGAAAATAAGTTTATTTGGCTCATAATTCTTCAGGCTATACAGAAGCATGACACCAGTGTCTGCTTCTGGTTAGGGCTTCAGGAGCTTCCAATCAAGACAGAAGGTAAAAGGGGAGCAGGTGTGTCACATAGAAAGAGGGGGAGCAGGAGAGAGCTCTCACATGAAGTAGTACAGTGAGAACTCACTCATTACCTTGGGGTGGGCCCCAAGCCATTCATGAGGGATCCATCCCCATGACCCAAACACCTCCCGCTGTCCCCACCTTTAACACTGGGAATCAAATTTCAACATGAGGCTTGTAGAGGCCAAACATTCAAACCATGTCAAACCCTTTCAAAATCTCATGGTAAACGCAAGAAAATTCCTCTCCTGGCTCTCAGAGAGAAGAGGTAGAATAACAATTGTTAAATATGTCACATATTCTTTTTTTTTTTTTGAGACAGAATCTCACTCTGTTGCCCGGGCTAGAGTGCCATGGCGTCAGCCTAGCTCACAGCAACCTCAAACTCCTGGGCTCAAGCAATCCTTCTGCCTCAACCTCTCGAGTAGCTGGGACTACAGGCATGTGCCACCATGCCTGGCTAATTTTTTTCTATATATTTTTAGTTGTCCAATTAATTTCTTTCTAATTTTAGTAGAGACGGGGTCTCGCTCTTGCTCAGGCCAGTCTCGAACTCCTGACCTTGAGCGATCCGCCTGCCTCGGTCTCCCAGAGTGCTAGGATTACTGGCTTGAGCCACCGCACCCGACCTCAAATATTCTTTATGACAAAGACTTACTTTCCCTGTAAAAGGACTTTACTAGAGCTCAATTTTGAAATTTATCCCAACCAGGTAGAGAGAATTTCTCCCTACTCTAGTCCTCTCTCTCACCTAAGTGGAAAAGGTGGGATATAGGGTATAATCAGTAGAGGTCAGGGCTTCAAGGAAATACATTGGGAATACTCAAGCCAGGGAAGAGGGTAGAGGATTAGTGGGAAAATATAACATTATAGAAACACTGTGAAGGTCACAGTGCCAAGCTACAGGGCCATTAAAAGACTGAGATCTAATCATAAAATTATGAAATACTGGCCCTCCCCTGGACCTTACCACCATACCAACATGGCTCCAGTATATTAAAAGTGAATTCTAAGTGAAAGAGATACAAGACATAGACCTCTCCAAGAAGGAGTCCATAGAAAAGTCCAAAGTTAAGAAGAGAGACAAAATCAAGGACACCGGAAGAAATTGAAGCCTTTGATATTTATGCTTACCGTGAAAATTAAACACAGCCAACTTTTATACAGATTACGTTAATCTCCATAATAAAATTCTTTTTACCTCATTTCTTATTTCCTGATACATTTCAAACTTTCAACAAAAATTATAAGGTATGACAAAAGCAAGGAAAAAATCATATTCAGAAGAGTTAAAGCATTTATTAATTAGAACCAGTTTCAGATAAGACACAGATGGTGGAATTATCAGACAGGGGATTTAAAATAACAATGATTAAAATTTTAAGAGCTCTGGAGGAAAAAGTAGCAACTTTCAAGGACAGTTGAGTAATGTAAGAAAGGATCCAGTGGAAGTGCTGTAAATAATAAAACCACTATAACAAAGTGAAGGATGAGCCTTTTGATGGGCTCATTAGTACACTCCACACAGCCTAGTAAAAAATCCAGTTAGTTTAAAGATAAAGCAATAGAAAATTCCCAAAAAGAAATGAAAAGAGACAAAAGAATGGGAGAAGGGGAACAAAACATCCAAAAACTGTGGGACAGTTCCGAAAGGTGTAACATACATGTAATTGGGATAGCAGGAGGAGAAGAAAAGGAAAAAAATAAATGGAGTAGTTTAGGAAGTTCAAGAACACATCAGAATAAATACCAAAATAAACAACAACAACAAACAAAAAGAAAAAAAATACACCTATGCATATCATATTGAAAGTGCAGAAAACTGAAAATAAGGAAAAAATCTTGAAAAAAGCCATAGGGAAAACTTATTTTTAAGTATTTAGGATCCTAGGATGGAATTCAATTTGTGATGGCAAAATAATCTAACTGTATTACAAATGTATGTGATTACACCACTGAACAGCATGGGGGGAACTTGAAAATGTGTGAGTAAGGGCAAAAGGAACTGTACATAAGCAACTCCAGATTATAAGGTTGTTTTGTCCAGATGGGAGCACAGGTTAACAGTCCTAAAGCCTATACACATGTATACTGGCATTGGAACAACTAAGTGGATGATGGATGGTGGGCCTAGGTTTCTCACTGTTAGAGTGGAAGGTTATAGATAAGGAAGGAGAGAAGGCTAGTGGGATCCATGTGATAATAGGT
>CAUYSK010030683.1:0-47507 GCA_963575035.1 Avahi laniger
TATTATCTATAGTCATCATGCTACATATGAAATACTCAAAAGTTATTCATCTTACAACTGAAAGTTTGTACCCTTTGGAAAGCATTTTTCTGTTTTTTCCACATGCACGCTCTGCAACCACCTTTGTATTCTCCGATTCTATGAGTTCAACCTTTTTAGAATCCTCATATAAGTGAGAACATGAAGTATTTGCCTTTCTGTTTCTGACTTATTTCACTAAGCATAATGTCCTTCAGGTCTATCATGTTGGGTAAATGGCAGGATTTCATAATTTTTTATGGCTGAATAATATTCTGCTGTGTATATATACCATATTTCTTTATCCATTCCATGTCCACAAACATTTAGGTTGTTTTCATATTTTGGCAATTGTGAGTAATACTGCAATAATGTAGGGGTATAGATATTTCTTTGAGATTCTGATTTTATTATATTTCCTTTGGTTATATACAGAGAAGTAGGATTGCTGGATTGTATGTTAGATTTATTATTTTTTTTCTTCTTTAAAGAGCCTCCACACTGATTTTCAGAATGAATCACCAATTTTTTTTTTTTGGATGGAAGAATGCTTTCATTATTCAATCTTCACACAGCTTATAGAATAAGTATACAGAATCCAAGATACATGATGTTGAAAGTAGTTTTTATACATTTGCAAAGCATTATTGTCCTTTTTTTTTTTTTTATATTTTTATTTTCTTTAAGAAACTCCATGTTGTTTTCCATAATGCCTGTACCAATTTACATTCCTACCAACAATGTACTATAGTTCCCTTTTCTCCACAAGGCACACTTACTTCTGTCTCACTCCATCCCTTCCCTAACCCGGGAAACCAATAATCTGATCTCCATTTCTATGATTTTGTCACAGAAATGACAAAACTAAGCTCAAGAATTCTAGGTAAATGGACTTCTAGAGCATCTACCCCTTTACAAGTGGCTTTATCCATGCAGCATAATTTTTCTGGATATTCATTCAGGTTGTTACCTGTATTAATGTGTCATTCCTTTTCATTACTGAGTACATCATATTAGATGCACTAGGTGGTGTGGATGTACCACAGATTGTTGACTCATTCACTTGTTGAAAGACATCTACATTGTATCCAATTTGGACCCAATAAGAATAAAGTTTATGTAAACATTTGATTACAGGTTTTTCACATGAATATAAGTTTTCATTATTCTGGGATGACTACATAGAAGTGTAATTGTTTTGTTGTACAATATTTGCATGTTTTTTTTTTTTTTAAAGAAGCTGCCAAAATGTTTTCCAGAGAGGCTGTGCCATTTTACAGTTCCACCAGTAATGTGTGAATAATCCAGTTTCTCCACATTTACCAGCATTTGGTTTTGTTTATTTATTTTAGCCATTCTGATAATTCTGTAGTGATACCTCATTTTGGTTTTAATGTGAATTTCCTGATCACTGCTGATGTTGAACACGTTTTTATGTTTTTTTCTCCCATTTGTGTGTCCTCCATGAAATATCTGTGTGTCTTTTGCCCTTGATCCTAATTGTATTGCCTATTTTTTTAAGTTTGGAGTTTTAAAAGTATTTTTATGCTAGTCTGTTGTCTGATATGTAGTTTGCAAATTTTTTCTCCCAGTGTTTAGTTTGTTTTTCATCCTATTAAAAGGATCTTTCACATAGCCCAAGTCTCTAATATCGATGAAGTCCAATGTGTCAATATTTCCTTTCATGTATCTTTCTTTTGGAGTTAAGTCTAAGAACACTTTGACTAACCCTAGTTCACATAGATTTTCTTTCATATTTTTCTCAAAAGTTTTACAATGTTATATTTTATATATAAATCCATGATCCAATGTGAATTTTTTTAAATAATGTGTGAAATTTGAGTTGAGCTGGCTTGCTTTCTTTTTTCTTTCTTTCTCTTTCTTTTTCTTTCTTTCTTCCTTGTTTTCTTTCTTTCCTTCCTTCATTCATTTATTTATTTATTTTTGTCAATGGATATTCAGCAACATTTATTAAAATGCTATATTTTCTAATTTAATTGCTTTTGTACCTTTGTCAAAAATCAGTTGGAAATAATTTTGTGGATCTTTTTCTGGATTTTCTATTCAGTATCACTGATCTATGTGTATATCTTTTCAACAGTATCAAATAGTTTTGATTACTACAGCTATGTAATAAATCTTGAAATCAGTTAGACTGAATCTTTCCATATTATTCTTCTTTTAAAATTTTCATCAGCTATTTTAGTCTCTTTGCTTTTTGATATAGATTTCAAAATAATCTTTATATATATACACAAAAAATTTTACTGGGATTTTGATAAGAATTGCATGAAACCTGCATATGTATTTCATGTGAATTGATATCTTTGGTATGGCAAGTCTTCCAATCTATGAATATATTATGTCTCCCCTTATATTTAGATAATTTTTATTTCTTTTTTCAGGATTTTATAGTTTTAGCACACACATTCTGTGCATATGGTTTGTTAGGTTTGCACCTAAGTATATTTTTTGCATGATTGTAAATGATATTTTATTTTTAATTTTAGAGCCCATATGTTCATTGATAGTATATAGAAATATAATTTTTGTGTCTCACTAGTCTGCTCCATCTGGGTCCCTTGGATGGAAAGTGCAATTTGTTGGGTCTTTTATTTATTTATTTTATCTGTACACATCAGTGATTCCCAGCTGCTAACTTCCTCAGGTCTATGATTGGGATATGTGAGGCAGAAAGAAAACCCAAGGAAGTCACTATTGTGTACCACATATTTTCTTTTTTAAAGATTTAACAAGACTAGTTATTTGAACTTCCTAAATATATGCAGGTTTATTGATTAAATAAGTTAATGTACTTTTGCATAATATTTCAGATTATAAAAAATATAACATGTTAAATAAAATTTATTTTTTTTCTACTGACGAACTTTTTTTATATCAACAGTAATGATACTTAAGTAATTTTAAACCCTGAAATAATATAAAATGGAATCAATTAATGAATAATCATTGAATACCCAGATAAAAGCTAAGTAATTTACAGTGCTCAAACATTGGTTACTAAGCAGAATTTTAATTTTATACATTTCTTTTTATTTTATATGATACAGAGAAGTGAGCCTAGTTTTAGTTCATGCTAATAAATGAGTTAATTTTTTAGCTTTTTTAAGGCATGTAAAAAGAATGTTCATGACTTAAGTAGATGTGATATTTCAACTGGTATGAAGTTTCAGATATGCAAGACAAAATTTTAGAGATTTGCTACAAAATATAGTGCCTATAGTTAACAGTACTATAATGTGCACTTACAACTTTAAGAGGATAAATCTCATATCTTGTTCTTACCCAAAATAAAAAAGGACACAAGAAAATGTGGGGAGGTATGGCCATGTCTATTACTTTGGTTGTGGTGATGCCATTACAAGTGTAGGCATATGTCTAAACTCACCAAATTATGTATAATAAATATGTGCAGTTTGTATATCAATTGTATATCTATAAAGCTGTTAAAAGAAGCTGTGACATATCTGTTTATGATCTTTTTAAGTCTGCAAAAATCCTGTGTGCAGCAGAGTTCTCAATTATTACTCCCTTGCTTTGGTCTATGAAATAGAAATTAGCTATTTTGGTTAAAAGTAATAATATGTTTGATTGAGACTATGCTAGGAGCCACAGTGACAGTGAATTACAACTCTTGTGTTTTTTGTTTTTTTTTTAATTCCAGGAAAGAAGGAGTTTCATCCAAAAGCAAAGTGCCAATTTTTTTCAGAAGATAACAGAGCATAATAAAAAGGACAAAACATAAGAACAGTGAATTTTAATTGTCATAGTTTATAATACCTGAGCCCAAAAACAGCAATTAGAATATGTTAAAATTATCAAAGTTTTTCGCATTGGATGAGCTTCCTGATTAAAGTCTCTGCCTTGTTTGTAACCTGCCTACAAAGCAATAATTCTGTGTCTTACCAGAATAATTTCCTTTATTTATATTAACTTTATCACATTCTTCATTATTAAAAAAATATAAGAATTAAAGTTTCCTTGTATATAAGAGACCAAAAATTCTTTACATATATGCTCTGTTTTTCTGTGTTAAAATATCTTATCATTTTCTTGATTAAGTAAGTATGGTTTCCCAGCCGCCTATAATACTATCTTAAGTACACTGTTTTGACAACATTTTTAAAAATTTTACCTTCTCAAAATTGTATCCTGCATTTAGAAAAACTAAAATAACATTTTCATGATATCTTTTATAGCTAAAATAGGAACGCTGGAAAATTACAAATATTTATTCTCTCATCATGTAAAAAGAGATACATGAAAAATAATTAAATTCATTTGATATACTTCCTATTGTTTTGAATTAGTTCATCATGATTCTAAGAGACACATGGACAGACTCTATAAATCAGTACAGAAAATCAATTTTTTCTAAGTTAAGTTTCTATAAGTAAAATGTTATTAATATAAATATTTCAGATAGTATAAACTTCATGAAAATGTTCTAGATATTTATCAGTTTCCTTCATGTCCATAATCTGTTTTTATCTTTAGGGGAAAAACTGATCACCTCCTTCTGAAGTAGCTATTTTATCGTCCTCCAATTTGACATTACTGCTTACTGTAATGAATTGTATGCAATCAATCACTTTTGTCATCTCACAGTTGTTTTTGTTTCATTGCGATGCTTGCCTCCACAATCTGCTATAAGCTACAGTCCAGAGTTGGTATCTTCAACAAAGTAGGACAATATCAGAGTATCATGGGAAGGCATAGAAGAAGTATTTTAAACAGTTAATCTTTCAAAGAATATACTCTTGTGACTGACGTCGTGTAGTCAAATTTTAGCCCGTGGTAGCAGACAGAATGAGTATTTTCAGAACTATTTTAAGGTGGAAAATAGACAACTTAATGAAAGCAGCCTGTGAACACAAGATCCATTTGGACAATAAATATTTACATTAGGACAATATTAAAATAAGATATTTTATTGTGCTTTTTAAAAATACTGTTGACATTACTTTAATAATACAAATATTTGTGGATATATAAAAACTTAAATGTGTTAAACTCAAGATTTATAAGTGAAATATTTTGAAATTTTTACTGAATCTCATTACTTTTTGTGACAACATTATTATTTAGATAGGTTCAATAAGGAACTGTTTTCTCTTTTATCAGAATCTAATTAGAAAAATTGACTTTGCAACAAGGCCATACCTGGGGTATCATATTTGATAAGGATTAGTATTTAATCAAGTATGAAAAATCACTATTAAGTAAAAAGGATTGACTTTATACAAGGAGCTAATACCTAGAAAACCCTCTCAGGAAAACTAGCCTGGTACATCGCTTATAGGGTGCCAGCTTTGTAAGTGGTAAGAAAAATCACTTGCTGAGGACGAGAAACCTTAGAAAATTTTGAGGACCTTAAAAAAGTGGGTGAATTCACCCATATTCATAGGTGCTGCAGGTAAAATTTTATGGAAAGAGTTCCTTGATCTTGGTTGCCTAGCCTTGGAATAACAAATAATAGAAGATTTTAAAAGTCCAACCAAGATGCTTTAGGAAAGCTCCCAGAGAAAAGCTATGTAAATAATCAGGTTAACTGAGGTATTTATCAAGACAAATTCAATTATAATCAATATCCTTAGAGAGATATTTGTTATTACATCTAGGAAAACAATAGGATTCTATAACAAAGGGGCATTCAGAGCCAAGAAAGAAAAATTTAAAATAAATAAAGCAACAGAAGTTAAGTTTAACTTAACTGAACTTAGTTAAGTTTTTAAAATTTAATTTTTTATTTAAAAACTATTTTTATTTTTAATTATTACAGATATATAACAGTTGTACATATATATATATATATAAGGTGAAATTTTGATACAGGCCTACATGTGCAATGATCAGATCAGGATAATTGAGGTGTCGGTCACTTCAAGCACTTATCATTTCTTTGTGTTGGGAACATTCCATTTCTACTCTAGTAGTTATTTTGAAATATACAATAAAGTATTGTTAACTATGGTCACCCTAGTATGCTACCCAACACTAGATCTTATTCCTTCTGTCTAACTGTATTTTTGCACCTTTAACTATGTCCTCTTCATCCCATCCTTCCCGCTACTCTTCCCAGACTCTTTTAACCATGATTCTACTCTCTGTCTTCATGAGTCCAATTCTTTTTTAGCTTCTACATAATAGTGAGAATATGTGATATTTGTCTTTCTGTGCCTGACTTATTTCACTTAGCATAATATCTTCCAGTTCCATCCATACTGTTGTAATTGGAAAGGTTTTATTCATTTTTTTATGGCTAATATTTCATTGTGTATATGCACTGATGAAGTTAAGTTTTTAAAAATATCCTTTAATGTTTGGTAACAATTACAACATAAATCAAATTGAAGAGTATATTTAAATGATGGGCAGTCACTTCAGAATATGAATAAAAATAATACCTCCCGAATCCTCACCTTTATAATATTTTATCACACCTGGGATAATGAGAAGAACCTAATATTTCCAGGAAAAAAAGGTAAATAAACATTAAAACATGTCACCTAAAAAATATTGAAAATTAGAATGTCATCAAACTTCATAAAAGAAACACTAAAAGTTGGGAGTGAATGGAGCAAAGATCTGAAGGAAAAAATCAAAGAGTTCTAAAATAGAATTCTAAATCCAGTCAAAGTAGCAATCAAGCGTGAGGGTCGAACAAATAATTTTTTCATGCGTATATTCACAAAAATTTTACTTCCCATGAATTATTTTTAGAGGCTATTGGAGGAAGTGTTTCATCAAAAATAAGAAGGAATTTAAATAATATTAAATAAAAGATAGGAAGATATGAGTTACGGTAAACAGACTAACAACAAAAAAGAGACAAACAGAAATTCCAGGATGACGGTGTGTTCTGTGTGAAGGGACAGGAGCAGGCAGGAGCAAGACAGACACCGTTTTATTATGTCTAAGACGTAACCAACAGATGAGATATAAGACAGGAAAACCAAGAAGTCACACACACGCACCTTTAGATTTTCATGTGGTTATAAAAAAGAACAAGAACCTACCAATTTCCTGAAAATGGTTGCCTTGAGAGAATGGAAAACAGCCTTTCAGAAGGCTTGAGTAGAGAGCTAGCAGGATCATATGGTATTTAAAACATTATGCAAGTACTACTGTGCTAAGCAAGATAAAACTGAAAAAATAACCAGGCCTCAAAATTCTTGCAATAAAAGAAAACTCTTAGAAAGAATAATGAGAAAAGAGCAATGATGTATCCAAAAGAATAATGAGAAAAGAATATAATCTAGAGAAAAATAAGAAATAGATGAGAACTATACAAAAAGACACTGAATTTCACTAGCAATAAAAATAGATGAGTAATGGATTTTGAATTTTCTGAAGCGCTTATCATTTGGGAAGGCATATAAATTGGTAGAGCTACTGTAGAAGTCAGAAATAACATTTCACTTCCTATAACTGTATTCACAGTCATAGTCAGAAAAGTGTTCAAACAGTATGTAGAAGAATATTAATCTTTACTTGATTTGATTTTTATATTAAAAAGGGGGGGAACAGCCTAAATATCTATCATTTAAATGAGTGAAAACACTGGAAAAGCCTTTAGAAAATGATCTGGAAGCTAGAAGCAGTCAACAGATGTGGGCTACTGTCAGGATTGTCATTACAATGAAAGAACTATTTATATTATAATCTAATAATGAAACAAATCACAGTAATATGAATGGATAATGTTCATTTATACTTATCAAAATGGAGGTCTTTCCATAACCTATTGAAGGAATAAAATTTAAAAAGATCATCTCTGATTCCATATTATATGGCTTATCCGTGTGTGTGTGTGCGCGCACGTGTGCGTGTGTGTACGTGTTTACAAACATATTAGTAAAAATTGTTATAATAGGAGATATTTTGTGACTTTCATATTCCTTCTTGATTCTTTTTCAAATTCCTCAAAGTTTTCAATGGATAATATTTTAGCACCTTCAAGAAGATAATGAAAGTGGGTGGAGGAGTGGCCATGCAAAAATTAAAAAGGTGATGAATAATTTCCCAAACCAAAAGGATGGGCAAGAAATTGCAACCAACTTAATAATTTTCCTCAGCCAAGAAAGTTCAAGTCAGTTTAAGAAGACTATTTTAATTTTAGGGAGATTCAGCCCACAACAATTGAAGCAAGAGAGAAAGAGTTACTGATATGTAAATGAATAGTTTGAGTACATTACTGGATATTTTTTTTTCCAATTCCATGTTGCTTTAAACTATTTTGTGCATATTTGAATGATTTGAATTTTACTCTTTAACTATTTTTTTTTCTTTTCCTAAATTTCAAATATTGTGACGTGACACGTGTTTTAACTTAGTTTCTAAAAAGGAAAGGACTTAGTATTTTATACTCATTGTGTCCTTTTTACTTTTCTTGGCATAGAAGATGACATAGGGAGAAAACAGGTAGTATGTCTTTTGGTAATATGTTGCTTGAATAATTTCCAGGCATGGGGTTCATATATATTATGGTTTTCCAGCAAGAGCAGAGAACAGTCAGTGCAGATTAAAACAAAAAAAGCCTAGATTCCAGGAAGGATAACCAAAGGGGACTCTGAATAAATAAATAAAATATACAAATAAATAAATAAAGTGACATCCTTGAAAACTTGGGAATACGGTACACAACACATTATGAAGAAAAAATGAATTTGAAATTCAATGAAAACCAAGAAAGAATGTATCAAAAAGGTGCAGTACAAAATTGTTTCAACTTTACCCTTTGTTATTTTTTTCTTTTTTTCCCTTTTTATTTATTCGTATTAATTTAATGGTATAAGTGCAGTTTTGTTACACGAATATATTATGTAGTAGTGAATTTTGGGCTTTTAAGGTAACTATTACCTGAATATCTGAATAGTACACATTGTATCCATTTAGTAATTTCTCATCTCTCCCCCCACAACCCTTATGAGAATCCAATGGCTATTACTCCACACTCCATGCCCTTACGTACACATTATTTAACTGTTATTATAGTTCGTAAGCTATACACTTAGAGTTTTCACTTGTAAGTGAGAAAAACATGATATTTGTCTGTGTCTGAATTGTTTCACTTAAGATAATGATCTGCATTTTCCATCATGTTGCTGCAAAAGACATGATTTAATTCTTTTATATATCTATGTGTATACATACCACATTTTCTGAGCGATAGAATGTTTTTAAAAATTTAAGAATCCATTTGATTGAACCCTGAATTACACATAAAGTGCATGTATAGTGTTTATGTGCAAATCAATTTGAATGATGGTTGGTTATTTTTCAGAGATCTAAATACATTGAAATCAATTGTAATTAATAATATTTAGTATTTGGGATTTCAAAATACTTCTTTTATGTAGTTTGTTTCTAATTTTTTAAAAAATTTACTGGGAATAAATTCAAAATTCTCAGAATAATTGTAAAGAGACAAATTTTACAAAACAAAATTACTTTTATCTACATTCCTCATATTATAACATTTAAATCCATTGTTGATCTCAGCAGGATTCCTTAGCATAGCAAAAATAAGAAACACTAATTACCAATGGTGGATGACAGACAAAATTAATCATGGTACATCTACAAAAGAGACAATAGGGATATTTTGCTGTCATTTGAAATACTGTGTGGAGGCATGTTTATATAAATTATATTTTAGAATTGTGTTTCTATGGAATATATTCACAACATACAGGATAAAATAGTAGGTTTTAAAATACATTGTACATCCTTTGCAATATATATATATATAATTATATAATATATATGTACAAACATACATTTTGATTAATGTATGCATTAAATGTCATGTTTTGAAAAGATTAAGTCTATGAATCAATGTGCATAAAACTGGTATATCTGGGTTTTAGTATTACTAATAGCTATTTTTTACTCATTTTTAATTATATAATGTTAAAATAATAAGCACAAATAATCTTGTAAATTTTTCAAAAAGAAGAAAAGTCATGTAACTGACTGATATTTGTAGAATATAAACACATGAATAAGTAATCAATTCAAAGTTAAGTAGCACTGGTGATGTTTTTGATTGTATCGATTTAGTCCCAATGTCTCCATACTTTCTACTGCAATTTGGTGATTTCAGTGTCTCCCTAAATGTAATGACTATTACTTTTGGCAGTTTGATGACTCTCAACCCTTCCATTCCATGTCCCCTGAAAACCCCCATTACATTATATGTCTTCTACTACAATCTTGAGACCATCTGGTACTATTACCAAATATGTAATCAAAGTCTAATTGCTAAATTACACTGTTGGCATTTGAGCAGATCTTAAATCTTCAGTGGCTTGGAGGAAAGGTGTTGAAGGCAAGTAATGGAAGGAGTATTTAGAAACAAAATAGAAATTATACAAAATACGTTAATATTTTTTAACGTAACTCAATTTGTCATTGCTACTGTCAATTCACAGTCTTCAGAAATTTAGAAGAACTGCTTTTCCACATTGTACATTTCTTTGAAAATTCAAAAACTAAAGATTTTGAAAGTTTCAGTATGTATACAAAGTACTTGGGCTGTTGTTAAAAATAAAAATCAAACATCTTCACCCTGGAAATTCTGTTTATTTATATCTGCAGGACCTGAATTTTTAAAAACAATTAGTTAAAGTAATTTTGATGTGGCTGACTACATTAAAGACAGAGTGCTTTACCATTGTTTTGTAAATGACAGACAGAGTAAAGAGCAGTGAGAGGGCCTGATGTGGCATCTCATGTCTGTCCTCCCAACTGCTCTGAAGGTTGAGGGAAGAGGATTGCTTGAGGATAGGAGTTTGAGACCAACTGAGCAACATAGCAAGACCCCTCTTTTAAAAAGGGTGAGAAAAGTGAACTGTTTCCCTAAAATGTTTGGTTGGGAACAAGGCTTTCTTTCTCCTTTTTTTCTTCTGTTTGCATGGTTTTCAAAATACTACTGACACTTACTATTATTTTTAAGTTAGTTGAAAAATTACTGACAAGTCACTAAAATGAGTAAATAGTTTTTTTGGTTTTTTTTTCCCATAAGATTTCTGTCCAGTAAGTTAGCTTTAATTATACTCCCAACTTGTTTTCCATGATTTATACTTTCATGATCATTTTCTTCTTTAAAATAATCTATCTTTGAACAGTTGTTTTCAAGCTTGAGAATGTAAGAGGCACATTAATTTTATGCCAGGAAGATTTCGTGGGAAGAATATGGAAAATGCAAGATTTTCCCATCAGCGTTGATTGTCAAAATAAGTTTAGCAAGACTGAGTATTTGTTCTTCAGTAGCATTTAAATGTGGGTACTTCAGTCACACAAAAAAGTGGTTATAATGTTGGCAGTGAACATAGCAATTATTTGGAGCCGAAAAAAACCTGAGAGTGAGTTGCCACAGAAGTATTTCAAAACTTTATGGGTGAAAAAAAACCCTTCAATTAAACAGTACTCTTTTAACAGAAAGGTGTATTTATTGAGATTTAAAAAAATCATAACCTTTGAGTAATGATTTGTTAGTGAATGTCTTAGCACAGGTGTTCAGGTTTTCTGTATAAATGATTTGTTAAGGGTAACTGGTGGGTTATGTTACTTTTAAAAAAGGTAGTTATTTCATTGGTGAATGAAAGAAGAAGTATGTGTGAGTAGTTTTATATTCTTCTAAGTATGTTAGGTAAAAAATAAAGTGCCATCCATAGATTGCATAATTTTCTTGTATATTCATTACTGTAATTTTAAATAAAATAGGTGATATTGTTTTATTTTGCAGTTGTTTTATGAGAAAATTGCCTTAGGATTTTAAGGGTATGAGGGAGCCCTTAAATGAAATTCAAACAGATATCAAATAAAAGAGAAAATTCTCATAGTGACTGCAACTTTTATGAGTGTCTTTTATTCAGTAAATCTCATTTGTAACCCAAAATATCTAAAACAAAGATGTCTTTTATGTATTTATCAGACTGGTATATTCTTGTGTCATGTGTCTGTATTTTGTAAGTATCTTATAACGTGCAATGCATGGACATTATGAATTGATCTCATATGATTTAGACTCAGAAGACTTCTGTAAGTTCTGTGATAACTGTTTTCTTTTCTAATTGTACTTACATTATTTCAATCTACAATAAAAATGTGATGTAATATAGCAACAAATATATTTGTTAGAGGGAAGCAAATTAAAATTATAATTTTATATTTTCATATGCATACAGAATTGACTCTAATACAAAAGTGATACTATGAGTTCATATTAATGTTTTTTTTAAAAAAATGAAGCAAATTATTGAGCTCTATATGAAAAATAAAAAACATGAGCTGAACAAGTAATAGGCCTATAGATGAAGAAATATTGTACCACCATTTTATTTAGGGATAATGTAAGCTGTATCCTTGTCAGTATTTTTTCTCCCTTGTGAATTTCTTCAGCACAAATTCTAAACTACTCATTTGTATTCACATTCCTATCTGTATTCTGCTTTCTTCAAATGCTCAGATCATTCACTAAATTACATTATCAATGTCCTGATTTCTTAATCCAGTTACAATCACTTCTTTGTATTTTTTAAAATTAATTTATTGCCATTTTACATATATTTGGGGTATATGTGATATTTTGATAAAGGTATACAATGTGTAATTATCAGGTCATGGTAACTGGGATATCCATCACTTTAAATACTTATCCTTTGTGTGTGTGTTGAGAATGTTAAAATTCTTCTCTTTTAGCTATTTTAAAATATACAATAAATTATTTTAACTATAATTTCTCTTAAATTGGAAATTTTGTTCAAATAATTGTTTTTCTTTTTTTTTAATTTCAGATTATTATGGGGGTAAAAATATTTTGGTTACATATATTGCCTTTGCATTGCCTGAGTCAGAGCTATACACATGCCAATCCCCCAGCCAGTAGACACCTTAGCCATTAGGTGCGAATATTCCCATTTCCTCCTCCCCCCGCCACCTGCCCCACACCTGAAGAATATCACTTCCATACATGCAAGTAAGTGTTGATCAGTGAGTACCAATTGGATGGTGAGTATATGTGGTGCTTGCTTTTCATTCTTGTGATACTTCACTTAAGAGAATGGGCTCCATCTCCATCCAGGGTAATACATGAGGTGTTAGTTCACCATTGTTTTTTGTGGCTGAGTAGTACTCCATGGTATATATATGCCACATTTTACTAATCCACTCGTGTATTGATGGGCACTTGGTTTGTTTCCACATCTTTACAATTGTGAATTGTGCTACTAGAAACATTCGAGTACGGGTGTCTTTTTTATAGAATGTCTTTTGTTCCTTTAGGTAGATGCCCAGGAGTGGGATTTCTGGATCATATGGCAATTCTACTTGTAGCTCTTTGAGGTATCTCCATATTACTTTCCATAGAAGTTGTACCAGTCTGCAGTCCCACCAGTAGTGCATGAGTGTCCCTGTCTCTTTACCTCCACATCAACATTTGTTTTTTTGGGACTTTTTAATAAAAGCCATTCTCACTGGAGTTAAGTGATATCTCCATGCAAATGGAAACCAAAAGAAAGCTGGTATAGCAGTTCTCAAAGCAAATAACTTAGTTTTCAAATTGACAAAAGTAATGAAAGACAAAGATGGTCATTATATAATTGTAACGGAAACAATTCAACAAGAAGACAAAGCAATCCTAAATATTTAGGATTGGGCAGCCAACACAGGTGTGCCCAAATTCATAGGGCAAATTCTACTTGATCTAAACAAAATGATAAACAACAGCACAGTAATAGCCCAGGACTTCAACACCCCACTGACAAAACAGGACAGATCTTCCAAACAGAAAATAAGCAAAGAAACAATGGACTTAAACAGAACTCTAGATCAAATGGGCCTAACAGACATTTACAGAACTTTCCATTCAAAAACCTCTGAATATACATTCTTCTCATCAGCTCATGGGACCTTCTCTAAGATTGACCACATCCTAGTCCACAAAATATGTCTCAACAAATTTAAAAAAAATAGAAATCATACCATGCATCTTCTCAGACCACGATGTTCAAATATTTCTTACATCCAGTCATATTCATTAACTCCAGTCTTGCTGATTCACATCACATTAATATTAACTTCTCAATTATCCAAATATAAGTAAATCTCTTCACTTATAAATTCATTTAGCAGAAATGATTTCCCTTTCTCTCTTTCTTTTTCTCTTTCTTTCTCTTTCCCCGTCTCTTTCTCTTTCTCCATCCCCCTTCCCCCATCTCTCATTTTCTTTCAACCTGAGACCCTTTATTAAAATGAAAGTTTTATTTTAAAAACTACATGAAAAATATTAAAAAGGAACTGAAATGGTGGAAACATGCATAAAAGTCAAACCCTGTCGTCTCCTTTTTCCCAACACCTTCTAGCTTACAAAGGGAATTTTCTTGGAAACTTATTGAATTCAAATTCACTGTTATAAAGATGTACAAAAAATAAGAAAAAGAAAAGAGTTAACATGCTTGTTTCATATTTTATTTTCCTTTTAGAAATTTGAAGCCAGCAGTGATCTGAAAATATTATAATTTAAAACATCTTTTAGTTTAAAAATCTCTACCTGCTAAGAGTATGATGTTTTAAAATATTATTAAGGGTAAACATAAATTAATTAAGCTCATTACACAAATAATTACAGAAATGAATACATTTTTTCAATAATCTTAAATAATACATAGCCAATCACACTCAGTGCTCTTTTTCTAACCAAAAGGGGGCATTGTTTGACCATTTGGAATAGATCAGTTTCCTACACACAGATTATGGACTTAAAATGGTTCAATTTAGAATTTTTGGACTTTAGGATGGTGTGAAACAATATATTGCATTCAGTAAGCTCCTGTATTCATGACAAGGTTATATCTGGATAATCCCATTGTAAATTGAAAATATTGTAAATCAATAGTGTACCCCTAGACTTATGATATTTTCAATTTACTACTGGTTTTTCAGGATGTAGCCCCATCATAAATCCAGGAGCATCTGTACAAATATATATATATATATATATATACACACACACATATATATGTGTGTGTGTATATATATATACACACACATACACACATATGTATATTCACATACATATACATATGTAATATTTAAATTAAAATATTTGCAATCAAATTTTTACTGTTTGTTTTTACACAAATATAATTTAGAGAAAAATGATTTACATTTTAACATTCAAAATTATTTGTCAAAAATGTTGATTTTCTGAAAATGAGGACATGAAGGAGTCTTTATGGTTAATTTCCTAAAAAGTAATCACCGAACAGAAGCACAAGCTTATTTCATTTTATGTTATGTTATTTATTTATTTATTTATTTTGAGGCAGAGTCTTGCTGTGTTGCCCAGGCTAGAGAGTGCCATGGCATCAGCCTAGCTCACAGCAACCTTACACTACTGGGCTAAAGCAATTCTCCTGCCTCCACCTTCCAAGTAGCTGGGACCACAGGTGCACACCACGACGCTCGCTTAATTTTTTCTATTTTTTTTTTTAGTAGAGATGGGGTCTCGCTCTTGCTCAGGCTGGTGTCAAACTCCGGAGCTCAAGCAATCCTCCCACCTAGCCTCTCAGAGTGCTAGGATTACAGGTGTGAGCCACTGCGTATGGCCAATTTTATAATAAATTTAAATAAATACTCTAAAATTTACCTCTGATATTTTGTCTCAACATATATTTTCACCAAAAATAAAGATATTGTACAAAAATCTTCTCAATTTTTTATATTCATTGATTTTAGTAGTTCATCGGAGTTCTCCATATTTTCTGGATATTAATTCAGATATGTTGCAGATGTTTTATCACATACTTTGCGTGTGGTATATTTTATCACATATGTGATTTTTTAAATAATTTGGATAAATTTATTGATGTTTTAATTTTTGTTTTTATATATTGTTTCATATTTTAAAAATACTTTTACTTTTTGAAACCTTGAATATCTTATTGTACCCCAAATTTTTAAATGGGTAATCCTATATTTTCTTCTGATACTTTATAGTTTGGCTTTTACAGTTATTTATTTGATATTTGAATTTCATTTTGGTAATGATGTAGGTAAGCATTGAAATTAGCTTTTACTTATTCCAACTGTTTTTTCAATTTTCCTATCACATTAAAAGTTCATTAAATTTCCCACATTTTCCATATATTATAATCAAACATAGATTTGATTCTGATCATGTGGTCTCTGTTTTTATCAATTTATTATCACTGCTCCAATACGATTGTTTTACAATGTATTCTACCATCTGGTAGAGAATGTCCCCCACATTATTTTAATAAATTTTAATGCCATGTACATACTCCAAAGAATTAAAACAGATTCAAACAGATACATATATGTTCTGTTTCATGTTCATATTCAAAATCACCACGAGATAGAAACAACCCAAATGTCCATCAAATGTGAAATGGATAAACTGTGATATATAAAGGAATACTATTCAGTCATGAAAAGAAATGAAATAATGGTATATACTATACTGTGAGTGAAACCTCAAAAACATTCTAAGTGAAAGAAACCAGACACAAAAATTCAGATATGGTATGATTCCATTTATATGAAATATTTAGAATAGCTAAAACCATAGGAACAGAAAGCAGATTGGTGGTTGCCAGGGGCTGGGAAGGGAGGAATGGGGAATGACTATTTATTGAGCATGGGTTTATACTTTAGAGTGAGGGAAATGTTCTGGAACTAGGCAGAAGTGGTTATTGCACACATTATAAAAACAGTAAATGCTGCCGAATTGTTCACTTTATGTGGTTAATTTTATCTTATGTAAATTTCAGCTAGATTAAAAAAAATTTATAAAGCCAAAGTCTCTATATAATCTTGTCCAGATTATTTCACATTTCTATGTTTATTTACATTCAAATCCTATTGAGATTTTGACTATTACATTATATTTGTAGTTTGAAATGTATAGATTAATTGCAACATTAAATTTTTTATATAGCAACATAGGATAACATATTGATTAATTTTTTGTACCTCTTTCAGAAAAGTTTTGTGACTGCACATCTTATTTTTAGATTCACTACAAACAACTTTATGTTACTTTTGCTATTGTGAATGTTATTTTTTCTATTTTATTTTCTGCATAGTTATTTCCGGTGAGCAGGAAAATTACTGATTTTAATTATTTGTCTTGTACCTGGCCAACTTGCTGATTTTGCTCATTATATCCAATAGTATTTCCTTTGATTCCAAAGGGTTTTCTATATACTTAATCACATACACGTGTGCATACACACAGATCATCTGCATCTCATGATAGCTTTTTTTCCCATTTTTCACATACATGTCACTTTTGTTTTCAATTTGTGTTTTCTTCTTAATTGGCTGAAACAACTGGTACCACACTGAATATGATTGTGGTTAGTGGACATCTTACTTATGTTTTGACTTTGACAGGTGACTTCTAATGCTTTCCTTGATGTGTGATGGTTGCTCTAGGTTTCTTAGACAACAAGTGGTTATTTCTGTGAAGCTAATAAAGTTTAAGCTTTAGAATCCTTTAGTTAACAGTCTCTTTCCAAAGCTTTAGGCCTACTTTTGTATTCATAAATCTGTTCTTTTGCATAAAGACATTCTGTCCACCTGATCATATAATCCTCTGGTTTTAGGAATTTTGGCTTCCCCACTGCTGAGTGATGCCTTTGATTTTAAAAAGGAAGCTTGTATGCAATAGTATATTTTATTTATCAATGAGTTTAGACCAACAGCGTCTTTTCTTCTGTAATGAATTTCTGCTTTTTGTTTCAGATTTTAAGCCAACTTCTTCTTTTCCAATTTGGATGTTGTTTTTTTCTTTCTCTTTTCTGATCATCATATCTAGAACTTTCAGTACTATGTTGAATAACAGTGGTGAAAGTGGGCATCCTTGTCTTATTCCATATCTTAGAAGAAAAACTTTTAGCTTTCCCTGCTCAGTATAATACTAGCTGTGAATCTGTCATATATGGCTTCTTTCATGTGGAGGTATGTTACTTCATACTCAGTTTTTTGAGAATTTTTTATCATGAAGGGACGCTGAATTTTATGGAACGCTTTTTCAGTATCCACTGAAATGCCCCCTAGACTGCAGCGACCAAAGACCTAGATCACAACACTCAATTCCCTTTGAATACTTGGAAAGCCTTCTCAAGAAGGAAGGGAAGTCTCTTTTAAAAGGGCCTTAATTCCATTAAGGAGGGAACAGCCCATGACCTAATCATCTCTCAAATGGCCCACCTCTTAGTACTATCACTTAACACCACCAGAATTTTTCAAGGGAGCACATTCAAACCATAAGAGAGAAGGAACTTCTAAATTGTTGAAGATATGTGCAACCTCCATCCCTGTTAATATTGCCTTTTTTGTATGTGAGCATAGTGACCAAGCCCTGTAATGTTAGGGATAGAATCTGAATGACAGCCAAACACTAAGTCTCTATGTCTTCCTGATTATTTATAGCCTCCTTTGTAGCACCTTGTAGCATTCCTATTATATGTGTAAATATTTACACACTCTGTATGCATTTCAGGAAGTCAACTGATACTACTTTTCTCCAGATCTCCTTATCATCAATCTTCTAATTTTGTTCAAGTCCCTGATCACCGGATCAAAGTGTTGGCCACCACTCATAAATTAGTGCAAGATCTTTGTCCGTAACCCCGTTCACTCAGAGTAGAAAACAAATGTGCCCTGTGAAAGTTTGCCCATTGGGAATATTTCTCCTCTCTATTGCCTTTTAGGGACATTCCTGAGTGGAACTATGGTGCCGTAGCAGTCATACTTCCAGATGATGCCAACATAGCATGAAGAGCCATCAATATATCAGATATGTCCTTTTTCTTTTGTTTGGTTATTTATTTCCTCACACAACTAGTTGTAATGAACAATTAATAAAGCTATAGATGTGGAATATGTATTGAACTAATCTAGAAAAGTGGTTTTACATAGGAGTTGAGAATTCAAAAATTGATCTTATGCAACCGTAAAAGAAACAGTCAGAATTTAGCTCTTCAAGTCCCTAGAAACTCTTATTATCCAGACTGCTGAAATAGAGGATCTAAGAATGTATTACATTTTGAATGATAAGAAAATATTAGTCAAAGAATAAAAAACACACAAGCAAACTATGGCATAAATGGAAGTCTCAGATAACAAGGGAAGAAACTCAACAACAAGCTATAATGCCATAGATTGGAAGATAAATCCGATTTATTGTTCAAAATATGAAATGCTCAGCTGAATCTCAGAATAGAAAAGAAAGTATTTTATCTGTGTATGACTACAATTTCACATTTAATTTGGTAAAAAAATCTCTTTCTTAAATTCAGTTCTCTTCTACTGATTTTCAAAGGAATAATAATTAAGAACAAAGGCCTGCTCTCTGTTGGGTTTGTTATTGTGTGCTTGCTAGTTTCCTTTAACTGTTAAATTGGAGCTTCATTAAAACATCAAATTGGGCTATAATCTATTCAGTCAAAATAGTAGTATGACAGGCAAAATTTTTAAAAATTATTTTAAGAATATTTATGGCATTTCTGATAGGGAAAATTATATGTTTTAAATGGACTCTATTATTTTTCAGAAAAATGCTTTAAAACCAGTGTAGGCTTTTCACAGGATTGGGAGCTGGTCCTCCTGGTCATTTTTGTTGTTTACTGACTCTCTGTCTTTGCCAAGTTACATCACTTTTCTATGACTCAGTTTCTTCATTTGAAAATATAGATGTAATAATAAGATCTTCATTTATCAATGATAATCATATTGATTCTTAATAAGTTGACTTATAGAGTATCATTGATTTTTTCATGGGAAGTTTTATGGATTAGATTTTATGGTATAGAATCTATCAGCAATATTTAGTGAATACAACAGACGATTCTTTTATTACACATCATCGTGCTTGCTGGAAAAAGAAACTGTTAACTGATACCTTACACTGTTCTTACCTCTTCCATGGACCAAAATATATCCCACATATTCTTGCATGGTCAAGATGCAAGATAATTTATCAGATAGGTATATTTTAGTCTGCATTGACTTTGAGAATAGTAATTTTCAGCAGACAGTCATTATTGAGCTTTTAGTAATTCTCTTCTATTTGTTGATACATAAAACAATATGGACCAGGAAAAATATTGCAGTAAGATTATCCATTACTTACTAAGAAATTTTAGTGTGCTTAACAGGGTGAATAACTGTATAATAAGTGAATAGCTAGATCCCAAATTAATGCTAAGAACCTAAGTCATACTGAACGGAATTATAAAATCTTCCTATAGGCAACTTGCATTTTTTTATTATCTCAACTGCAAATAAAAATGGTTGCTTTATTTAGGTCTGTCATTAGTTAGAACAACAAAAGGAATATATGGCCATAGATTAATATGTATTGTACATTTTATTAATTATTTGGAAGAGTATTTATATACTCAGTGTGTCCAAGGAATCCCAGGCAATACTTCCTAAATGTCCAAAATGCATAAATAGGTCCTTTGCCACCTATTTTGCAAATGATATTTGAAGGCAGCTATTTTACTGAATTAAGAAATAATTTTGTTTTCTATAAAATATATGCAAGTCTTTGTTATCATCAGCATTAACATTTCCTGTCTCATGTTCACCAATAAAGGAAAGTCTGGCTAATGGGATAATAATCTGTGTTTATACATTGTGGACTTCAGATTTTATGATATTATAATGAAAGATGATTTGTATCAGGTTTCCAATTTCAGGTACATAATTGCTTCCCCCATTCATCCTTAGCAGGCAATTTTTTCAAAATATTTTGTTAGGAGAAGGTATTTCAGTTGACATAATTATTTTGACTGAGTGCAGAATTCTTCAAATGTAGTTGTGATCAACACACTCTAGTTTGGCCCCTACAGGGACAAAATTCATATCTCAAATTGTCTCTCTCCTATAATACTTTCATCTCTATAGCAAAAATATTGACTGTCAACTTAGTTTGATATGAAGGGCCAAATTTTTCGTGAGATTTAGCTGTGGCATTATATTTTGCACCTGCATTTTTACAGGCATGGAATTTAATTGCTCCTTTATTTGGCTGATTATTTTTATATTTGGCCATTCTTGCCATTACACTGAAATTGAATTGTGCACTTATTGATGCCCTTGGGAAATTTTGCCCTACACTGACGATTTATAGTCATAATTTAATTGCAGAAACTGTGTGTGGAAAAAAAAGGTGTCTATTAAATCTGTTGAGAAGGGTGAAGAGATACAGTTGGACCTAGGCATAAATTTTCAGAATGAGAACTATTATTGGCAAGTACTTTCAAACCATTGCACAATTACATTTTTAGAGAGACATATCTAATTATGATCTATTTTTATTTTGTGCAGGCTTTTGCTTTCAGCAAGAAATACACATTGTACATAACTTTTTATACACTATTATTTTACATTACTTTGTAACTTCTCTGTTTTGTCCAAAATTAGCTGAGTAAATTTTAATTTGCTTTTGTAATGTGCAAAGAGGTATATTCATACAACTGTATTTTTTTTTTTTTAGAATTCCATTTTACTCTAAGAGCTCCTCCATAGGTATTGTATCTTGTCCCATTTGTTAAAACAAGTCAGAATGAAGACTTTTGGAATTATCAACTATAGTAAAAAATAGCAAAATAGTGGAGAGGAAGGATAAATGATATTAATTTTAAAATAAGAGAATTTGCTTTAATGTAAGGAACAGCCAAACTAGGATCAATACAGGTACTTGAATTCTTCAAAGTGAGCATAAGAATAAAGCTACCAAGTGTTTTCATATGCTTCTATGCTAAAATTTATTTTAAAATTTTGTGAATTTAATGTATATATGTGACAAAACATTAACACTTACAGTGTTGGCCAGTCATGGTGGCTCAAATCTGTAATTCTAGCACTCTGGGAGGCTGAGCCAGGAGAATGGCTTGAGCTCAGCAGTTTGACACCAGCCTGAGCAAGAGCGAGACCCTGTCTCTTCTAAAATTAGAAAAAATTAGCTAAGCGTATGCACCTGTAGTCCAAGCTACTCGGGAGGCTGAGGCAGGAGGATCCCTTGATCCCAGGTGTCTGAAGTTGCAGTGAGCTATGATGACATCACTGCACTGCACTTTAGCTGGGGAGACAGCAAGATTCTGTCTCAAAAAAAAAAAAATTACAGTTTTATGAAAAGCAGCAGCTCTTCATTCTCCCCTCATTCTCTCACTTCTTCCTGGAGACGCATCTTTTAATTTGTTCTCATTTTAGTCCAATGACAGTTTCTCCTTAAATTGTAAAACAAATCTCATTATATTATTAATTTTTTAAAATTCAGATACGGTCATTCAGTTTGGAAGGGTAAAGATTTAATTCATATTTCTCAACCTCCACTTCCACTCAATCCCTCCTGAAATTTTTTTCTTCTACAGTTGATTTTAATTTTTCTACTTCTTTTACATATAACTTTAGATAATATGTTTAAATCATATTTTCCATCAGCTTTGACTGCCACACATAAAGTGAACAATTTAATATTAAAAGCCTTTCCTTGGTATCTGCTCTGCCACCTCCTGGTTCATTCAGCTGTCCCTTCAACTTTTTATTGTCAAGGTTGATTGCATTTGCGTTCTGCTGATTATCTTAAATTGCTCATGATTTACATGAAGTTTGAGTCTAAAAGTTGAAAGCAAAGAGCATCATTATGTCTTTATGAATGTGAACAGTACCCTTCAAAACAAAGTCATCTAGTTTTGTAGCACATTTTTTCTTTACAGGTCAAAGATTAAGGTTTCTATTTCACTTTGGGTTTCATTTGAACCTCCAGGCTTACAGAAGTTGTTTTCAAAAGTTACTTATATTTATGCCACATTTTGGTTGAGTTCATATTTTATTTTTTATTTATATAAATTTAAGGGGTACTAGTGCAATTTCATTTCATGAATAAAATGCACAATGATCTGGGCTTTCATTGTGTTAATGTCCATCACCTGAGTAATGTACATTGTGTTCTTTAGATAATTTTTTATCACCCACCATTCTGAGTCCTCTAGTGTTTATCATTTCATAGTCTATGTAAATGTGTACACACTGTTTAGCTTCCACTTATAAGTGAGAATAAGCAGTATTTGATTTTGTGCGTTTGAGTTGTTCCATTTAAGATAATGGCCTCGAATTCCATCATGCTGCTGCAAACGACAAGATCACACACACACACACACACACACGTATACACACACACACACACACCACATTTTCTTTATCCAATCATCTGTTGATGGATACTTAGGTTGATCCCATATCTTTGCTATTGTGAATAAACATAGAAGTACAGGTATCTTTTTGATATGATTTGAGATGATGATTTTTTTTCCCTTTGAGTAAATACGCATTAGTGTGATTGCTGGATCAAATGATAGTTCTACTTTTAGTTTTTTGAGAAATCTCCATTCTCTTTTCTATACAGGTTGTACTAATATCCATTCCCTTTCTTCTGTATTCTTGCTAACTTCTGTTTTTTATTTTTATTTTATTTCTTTTTAATTTTTAATCATAGCCATTCTGATTGGTGCAAGACCATATCTCATTGTGGTTTAAATTTGCATTTTTCTGATAATTCCTGATGTTGAACATTTTTTCAAATGTTTGTTATGTTCTTCTTTGGGAAAAGGTCTCTTTGTGTCTTTTGCCCACTTTTTAATGGAGTTATTTGTTTTGTTTTGCATGCTGAGTTGCTTGAGTTCCTTGTAAATTCTAGATATTGGTTCCCTGCCATATGCACAGTTTTAAAATATTTTCAACTATTCCACAGGTTTTCTGTTCACTTGGTTGATTATTTCTTTTCCTGTACAGAAAATTTTTAGTTAATTAAGTTCCATTTGTCTATTTTTCTTTTTGTTGCTTGTGCTTTTGAGGTCTGAGGAATGAATTCTTTGCTTAAATGTCCAGAAGAGTTTCCCCCAGGTTTTTTTCTAGTATTTTTATAGTTTCAGGTCTTACATTTAAGTCTTTAATTTACCTTGCATTAATTTTTGTGTATATGAGAGGTAGGGGTCTATTCTTCCACATATGGCAAATCCAAATTTCCCAGCATCGTTTATTAAAAAGAATGTTCTTTTCCCAGTATATGGTTTTGTTGACTTTGTCAAAGAATCAATTGGCTGTAGATATATGGTTTTATTTCTGCATTCTCTGATCTACATGTCTATTTTTATATTAGGCTTTATTTCTGAGTTCTCTATGCTGTGCTATCGATCTGTACATCTATTTTTATATTAGCACTATAATGTGTTAGTTACTATAGCTTTGCAGTATAAAGTCAGGTAATGTGATGCCTCCAGCTTTGTTCTTTTTGCTTAGGATTATTTTGGCTATTTGGGTTCTTTTTTGGTTTCATATGAATTTTAGCATTGTTTTTTTCTAATTCTGTGAAAAATGGCATTGGTATTTTGATAGGGATGTCATTGAACTATAGATTGCTTTGGGCAGTGCAGTCATTTGAAAAATATTAATTTTCATGATCCACGAGCATAGGATGTTGTTTCATTTGTTTGAGTTATCTACAATTTCTTTCATCAGTGTTTTATAGTTTTCCTTGCAGAGATCTTTCAACTCCTTTGTTAATTATATTCCAAGGTATTTGATTTTTTGTAGTTATTATAAATAGTGTTTCCTTCTTGATTTGGTTATCAGAGGGATCATTATCATGGCTTTATTATATGGTTTCTTTCTGATGAAATTTCAAATTTCAATTTATTATATTTCTCTCTTCCTTCCTTTTTCTCTCCCTCCTTCTCTCCCTTATTTCCTTCCTTCTTTTTTCTTCTTTTTGTCTTTGAAAGAATAAGTATATATCTTCTTTACTATAATACTAATATGTCCCAAAATTTTAGCTCTTTTTTGAATATTGCATGAAACCCATCCATTTTTCTTGCATAAAGCACTTTGTGAAGTTGATCATCTGTTCAGATTAGGACCACTTGATGCCTCATTAATATTTATCTTCATTTAACTCTTGGTTGCTTCCACTATTTCTTATATTCCACATCTTCCTCTTCATTGTTTTTTTTTAATATTTCTTTATTAAAATGGATTCTCAGTTTATTTTCCCAGAAAGAATCTGGGAATTTAATCTTTCCTAAATATAGCAACACTCAAATAGCTTTATTTACTTATATTTAATAGTTTAGTTAGGTGTAGAATCCTATTTCAAAATAAGTTTTCCTTGAAATATGAAGACATTGTCTTACTGCATTCTTTACCTTTTGTTGCCAACCAAAAGACTCCTATTAGCTTGTTATTATCCTTTGTTTATTTGGTTTTGTATTTTCTCTCTGATATATGTTGCCTCTTTTCATCATTCCTGGTTTTCTAGTAAATTTTCATCTTTATTTATTTTATAATTAATTTCTAGCATTTTCTTATTTTTACTCTCTCTCTCCAAAGCTCATTTTAGTTGGGTTTCCTAAAACAGACCTTTTGATTTTGTAATGCATTTTTATCTCAACTTCTATTTTATCTCTATCAAAATTTTACCTTTTGTCATTATTCTAAGATTAAACATATTTCCCTCCTTCAGGGGTACTATTAATAAACTCATGTATCATTCTTTGTACTTTTTCACTTGATAAAATTGTTTGCTTTTTTCTTCTGATAGTGAAAGCTATAATGTATACATGTACACATTGTATACAATGTTATAATGTATACATTGTATATACTGTATCCATTATAAATATATTATATACATTATATACATTTTACATTGCTGATTTACATTCAGTAGTCATAGTATTGCAGTTTATAGCAAAACTCACTCTGCTTGGTGTTATTATTGATATGATTGGTCTGTTCCAGTGCCATATTTGGTAAATATCTTCAATATTCTCTACACATACACATATTATAGCACTTGAAGAATATGGAATAGTACAAAACTAAAACCAGAAAATAAAAATCATCCTTAAAATAAAGATCATTATCAATATCATGTATATGTATTTGTTTACAAAATAAAGATCAAATTACAGTTGACTCTTGAGCAATGTGGAGACTAAAGGCATCAACTCCTCACACAGTTGAAAAACCTGCATATAATTTTGACTCTCCCAAAACTTAACTACTAACAGCCTATTTTGACCAGAAGACTAACTTATAATAAGTCCATTAATACATATTTTATATGTTGCATTATATAGTGTATTCCTGCAATAAAGTAAGTTAGAGAAAGAACATTATTAATAAAATTATAAGGAACAGAAGTATATTTACAATTCATTAAATGGAAGTGGATCATTGTAAAGGTATTTGTCCTCATCACCTTCATGTTGAGTAGACCGAGGAGAGGGCAGAGGAGGGATTGATCTTGCTGTCTTGGAATGGCAGAGACATAAGAGGTGAGGAGATAGAAGGAGTGACAGACATACTTAGTGTAACATTCATTGAAAAAAATCCATGTATAAGTGGATTCCTGCAGTTCAAACTTGTGTTGTTCAAGTGTGAATTGTATTTACAAAGATGTATACCCATCACATTCTTCAAGGTGATTTTTAATGGGTAAACAGTAAGTAATATTTCTGAAAATACAAACATTTATTTATTTAAACTTTATTTTTAGATATCTAAATTCTCTATAATTTCCTTGGAAAAACTTTCCTTTTGTTTTTCCCCAGGCAACAACAACAAGAGCAAAGTGAAGATGTGGGTATGTAGTGTTAAATTGCTTTCAAGAAATATATACCATTTTAATCTCCCACCAGCTTTTTTCTTACATTGACATTTTTCCCTCTTGTTCTAGTCCTGCACATTCAAAGATCTGTATTTTTCCAAAATTCTAACCACATTTGGGATTTATTTTTATTTTGTACTCCTTTGATTGCTAGTGAGGGTAAACATTTCCTATCATAATCACTTGAGTAAAATCACTAATATTTTCATTTTAGGTAGAACCAATCTCAATTGGCTTTATCCTTAAGAAAATTTTTTCCCATTTTGAAGCCAAAAAGATATTTCACTATATTTCCTTCTACTTATTTAAAACATTAACCTATTTGACATTAATATGCATATATCTTATTATATATAAATATAGCTTATGTTTAAAAAAACAGTTAAAATTGTGCTTAGACAAATTATTTGACATTATACAATAATTATTTCTTTCTACACTCTTCCAACACCTACCTTAATTATATATGGGTTTCTTATGTTTAGGAGAATTTACTTCTAGGCTTTCTTTTTATTCCTCTGATCAATCTGTCTGCCTTTGTAAAGGTACCAAATTCATTTCATTATTGTAGCATTTTGGTACATTTTATTATTTGTAGGGCAAGTTTTACTGAATAATTGTTTTTATTTAAAACATTTCTGAGATTGTTTCATGGGTCATTCTCAGGTGAAATACAGATTAACTTACCATTGAAAAGAAAATATATGTGAATAAATAAAACCCTACTAAGAATTTTAAATTTCAATAAACCCATTAAGATATTTTATGAGTATGGAATAGTGTTTAGCAGCACAACCTTGAATCAAAGAGACTTAGGTGTGAAGTAACATTTCTTTGTTTACTAACTATGGAATGATCAGAAGTAGAATGTATACCAATTTTCAGGTCTGATATTTTACAAGTGCAAAGGGAGGATAATAAAATAATACCAACTTCCTAGGGATGTAAATTTTAAAGAGGTAATTATTTTAAGTGCTTACCTGAGAAGCTGGCACCAAATAATCATTGAATAAATGGTTGCAATATTAATCTACTTTTGTCAGAGGACTGATTTAGGAATGACATGGAGTGATTTACTGATCACCCTTAGACACTTTCTTGTTGATATTATGGGATGATTTCATCTCTGAAAAATTTCTGAAAATTAAAACCATAAACTCCTCCTTTGTCTGAATAAGGGGATTGCTAAGTCCAGAAAAACTAATATGATATATTAATAATATAAAAGTCATAATCATGTTTGATGATGATGAAGACTGTTAGGAAATATTCTGGCTTTGCCTTATATTAGTGACTTCCTGTGATTCATGGCTCTCTGAGAGCCCATGCCCCTTCACATTGTGACACCGCCATTGCTCTCACTAAAAGGTGAAGTTTATCTATCCACCTTCCTTGACTCTGAGCTTTACTTTTAACTTGCTCTGACCAATAATATGTGGCAGAAATGGCAAGCAAAGTCTATAGTCAGGAAGCCATATAATTTTCACTCTTACCATCTGAGAGTGCCATGTTAGGAAAGCCCGCTCTAGTCTACTGAAGGATTAAGAGCCACAAGAGGAGAATCAAGGTGTTCAGCTGACAGCTTACAGTAATGTGCATGAGCCTACTTTGAACCCCGCAGTCCTGTTGGAGGACTGCAGACATATGCATGAATCCAGAAAGATTAGCAGATCAGCCACCTAGACTGCTGAACACAAAATTTTAATCAGTAAATTTTACGGTGGTTTCTTTCACAGTAATAACGAATATAACAAAACAAAACAAACTTGCTGCATGTGGTGAATACTGTTTCCCTTCACTCAGCCATCCTGCACACCAACCACGTTTTCTGAGGGTGTAGGCAGAATATAAAGGAGGTAGACCTTTCTGTCTTTACAAGATAAACAAAGGAGCAAAACTTCTCATGGCTTAATTCAAAAGGAAGTTCTTCCAAGTTCATTTTGTGTAGGTCCAACTTGTATTTGAAAAAGTATACTCTTGCAGACATTTGGATAAATATAATATAGTGAAAACTCTACATCCCTCTCTTCTCTGTGACCATATCAAAAATTAAAGAAAATAAAAAGAAAAGTCTATGTGCAATATACTTGGAAACAATCCAAATTTCAAGCAATAATTTTTGCAAAATATGTCTCAAATGCAATGATGTTTGAAACAAATCTGGGGAATGTGTCGGTAGTGGGCGCATTTAGTCAAGGATCTTAAACAATATCCAAACCAAATCTACACATAAAACAGTAATTTTAAAGAAGTAAAAATAAATATAGTAGATACTGTTTTCATCTCAGGGGAAAAGTCCTTTCCTAGGCATAATGACAACAGAAAACAAATATACTTTCATTTAGTTTCAAAAACTTCTAATACTAACATATAGTGAAAAGAAAAGCATAGCAATTAAAAGGCACATGACAAATTGGGAAATATTCATAATGTTGATGACAGATTGATACACAAAGCATGCACAGAAATTTCAAACAAATAGATAATAATAACATAAAGGGTCAAGAAAACTAATGATCATAACAGGAAAGAGAAATATAAATACCCAATAAAAACATGAATAAATATTTAACCATATTAGTTAAGCAAAGAAATAAAAATAAATAAAACAAGAAAGAAATTTTAATTCTGCATTTCTATAAAAATGATGGAAAGTTAGAGAAGATGGGGATGAATGGGATCCCACAGACACAGCGCACTCTTTTAAAAGAGCCATTTGTTGCATGAGGCATCCGTGGAGAGAGAGACAGGGAGCCTGGGGCTGGCAATTACATTAAGTGGGTGCTGATCCAGGCAGGGGAAGGGATATGGACATTGTCGTAAATGAACAGATTATAGTCCACATGGCTTCATGCAAAGTTATCAAAGTTCTTTATCACTCAGAAGTAAAAAATCCAGACTGTCAAGAACACACTATCTATATTGAGAGAAAGTATCCAAGGATAGTACATCTACATCTAAGCTGTTACTTCTTTTCCCCATTCTCTAACCCCACTCCCATCTTATAATTTTTATTAAATAGTCAGCATATATAATTATCCTTAAAAAGTGACAACAATTATTATAAATGAACCAATGTGGGGCTAATGTATAGATATTTAACTTCCATTTTTAATAGGAAAGGACTATTATATAAACACATACACACATATATACACACATACTCACACTGTGAAAGCAAAGAAACCGGTACTTTGGTGATAAAAATAGAAGAAAAGAGGAGACTAAAAAGGGTCTGATAAATCCTTAAAAATGAAATAAAATATAACATATAGTACTTTAAGTAGCAGAAATGAGAATAATAAACACTGTATAAAGAATGCACAAAAATGGCCAACGAGTATATCAAAAAGATGCTCAGCATCACTGTCAGAGAAATGCAAATCAAAAGTACAATTAGATTATCATTTTGCACCTATTAGAATGGCTGTTATCAAAAATCCCAAAGATAAGTGTTGCCAATGACGTGGAGAAACTGAAACTTTTGTGCCTATTGGAAATGTAAAATGGTGAAGCAGCTAAGGAAAATAGTACAGAGTGCCTCAAAAAGTCAAAATAAAACTACCATGTAATCCATGTATCCCTCTTCTGAGTATTTACCCAAAAGAATTGAAATTAGAATCTTGAAGAGATGTCTCTACTCCCATGTTCATTGCAAATATAATTCACAATAGCCAAGATATGGAAATACCTTACATGCCCTCAGGCCAATGAATGTATAAAGAAAACATTGTCAATAGATACAATGGGATATTACGCAGCTTTAAAAGAGAAGGAAATCCAGTCATGTGTGACAGCATACGAGAACATTATGTTTGTAAAATAAATCAGTCACAAAAGAAGAAGTACTGCACGATTCCATTTATACGAGGTATTTAAAATAGCCAAAGTCATAGAAGCAGAGAATACAATAGTGACTGTCATAGACTGGGGGTGGTGGGGGAAACGGGGTATCAGTGTTCACTGGTTCAATAGAACTTTATAGTTTCAATTACGCTAGATAAATAAGTTCTAGAGACCTGCTATATAACATAGTGCCTATAGTTAACAATACGGAATTGTACACTTCAAATTTTAAGAGGGTAAATGTTAAGTGTTCTTAGGACAAACAAACAAAAACAAAGGAACATCAGGAAACTTTGCGAACTGTCGATATTTCTATTGCCTTCATTGTGATAATGGCATCATGAGTGTTAACACATATCCAAACTCATCGAATAGTGCAAATTAAATATGTGCAATTCTTTGTATATCAATTATACCTCAATCAAACTTAGAAAATTCAGAAGATAAAAAACAATCATGTATAGAGAATACATACATAGGAAAAGGAACCACAAGACAATGGAAAAAGACAAAGAGTTTTAACAATAGAATGAAAACTAATCGTACTAAGGTGGCCATAAATCTAAATGATGGAAGTAACTAAATAAGACAAAATAAGACAAAATATTTTGTTACATTTTATATTTGTAGTAAAAGGAGACTATTTCAACCTGTGTCAAATACAGTATCTTATAGTAGGAGTTTCCTTTTACCTCTTAATGATGTGACAAAAAATAACAAGGACACATTTTCTGGAACTTTATGTCTTTGCTCTTCTCTTATACCATTACTTGTACATTGCCTCACTATGATTTGGTTTCCTTTCCAAATTTAGCACATTTTTGCTGTGCATAGACAATTAATACATCATCTCATTGACTTTACTTTAAATTTTAATTCAGTTCTGTTGTAATAATTCCATGACAGAAACTCCCTTATTCTCTTTCTTTCCTAATTAGCGATTTTGCTTATTGGTCTATCTTTTTCTTTGTGCCACACCTATTTCTCAATGTGACCAGTCACAGATTAGGTGAGTCTTACTTCTTTGGTTTTCTTTTCAGATAGCACTAAATTCAAATTCTAATTCTGATAGTTGGTAGTGTATTAGATAATTAATATCTCTTACTCTCAGATTTCTTGTTCACACAAAAAAATAATTCTTATACTACCAGACTAATAAGAGAATTAAATCACTCAATAACAATATTCAATAACATAAGACAAGCACATGAAATAAATCTCCTATCATTTGTATTAACAATAAATATAAGATTTGAAGAAAAGTATATTTGCAATACAGAATTTATATCATCAAAGTTGGCCAGTTTCTACTTTCTGCATCAGATGGCACAGAAATTAGAGGGTCACATATCTGTCACTGCTTAACCCAGAAAGCCAGAAATCCAGAACTGAATTGTAAGTAGAATATTCCTGGGTACAGAGAGAAGTCGGGCCTGCCTAAAACGAGTTTATTTTGTAGATTTGACTTGGAAACTAAAATATATTTTAAATAATATAAAAAAAATTCTATGAAAATTTTGAAAAGCAAGGTCTAAAAATGTAAATCAAATGAAACAAAATAGCCTAAATATTAACACCAGAGACAAAGAGAGAGAGACAGAGAGATGGGGAGAGAGAGGGAGAAAAAAAACAGATGAGATGAAACAATGTCTAGGATTTGTTTCAGACTTTCAAAATAATATGGGAGTTGTAGGGAAGCAGTAATGAGAGAGTTAATGAGAAACCAGATTGGCCTGAGTTGATAATTGCCACATCCATGCACTTGCACAATCACGTAAATGGTATCTCTGGAATGAAAGCACAATCGTAGCTGTTCTTTTTTAATCCTTTCAAAAATGGTGCCACTCATATGACCTTCCTATGTTCTACATAGACTTCTTTACCATGTTACATCCAATTAAAAGAATTTTAAATTTATTTTTTAATGGATCAGCATTTATGGTCAGTCTTTCTTGCTGTCTTCCCTTGATTTTTGTTTTTTTTCTGTATCTCTCAGAAATATTCTATGTAAATATGAAGCTTTATGTTATTACCTCAAGGATAATCTATTTCCTGTATCTCCATTTCTGGGTGACAGTTTTATTAGTAGCTCCTGAGTGCAACAAGTCCTTTCTTCCAGTTTATAATTGGCTCCCTGGCCAAATAGTTTTTCTCAGGAGTATTTTCTGAAGTGTTGTGAATTTCTTAGCTTTTTTCTTGAGCTTTTTACCAGACATTGTTACTTTTTTACCCATTTTATTTGCTGTCTTTATGAAATAAAGTTATGAAAGAAAGATATCCGTGCAGGCATCATTATGTTTTATCCTGAATAGAACAGTTATCTAGGCTGTTACTATTATTTTTTTTTAAAGCAGAAAAAGAGTCTCCTGGCCAATCTGAATTCATGATGGTTTTTCATTTGCTTCATGAAAAATTTGACTTAAACTATACTTCTATAATACACTTATTTATTGATCAGAGTTGTTTTGTTTGTGTTTTGTTTTGTTTTTGAGATAGAGTCTTGCTCTGTTGCCCAGGCTAGAGCACAGTGACATCAGCTTAGCTCACAGCAACCTCAACTCCTGGGCTTAAGTATTCCTTCTGCCTCAGCCTTCAGAGTAGCTGGGACTACAGGCCCTTGTCACCATCATTTTTTCTGGTTTTAGTAAAGACTGATCTCACTCTTGCTCAGGCTGGTCTCAAACTCCTCACCTCCATCAGTCCTCCCGCCTTGGTCTCCCAGAGTGCTAGGATTACAGGTGTGAGCCACTACGCCTGGCCTCTGATCAGAATTTGGATATGTTTATTTTGCTTTGAAATATATTGCTTGTTTTATGATATATACAGTTCAAGAGAAATCACAGAAGGGTCAGGGTTTATTTTCACAAGCACCGATAAATAGTGTACACCTATCTTTTGTCTCATTCTGATACTCAGAACTTATCAGGCTATAGAAAATGCTTCACTTTTAAGAACATCTTTTTAACAATATTTTTCTCATTTAAAAAGTGTTTTCACCAGTCACAAAGTACTTGGTAACCTACCTAAATGGGAAAATATAATTTGTAATAGAAGAAATTTGAACCACTTGCTATATGAAGATGAACACGGACATCCTCATGGTACCCATTTCAAACTTGATAGTGTGTAAGTACATTTGTAACATGTTAGCTTCCAGGGAAAATATATTAATAGTTCCAAGCCAGTGTGAAAATGTGATCTGGGCACCTGTACCATGCCCAGCCATGAACCCCATGTAATTGACAAAAGATCTGCAGGGAGTGGAGAGCAGGGGTCTGCATCTTAGCAAGTGCCTCGAGGAATGCCATAGAAACCAACTGTGAACAACAGATACTTTCAGTATCAAAACCATTGTTCCCAACATTTACAAACTGAAGAAATCTCTTGCATTGATTTTCTTAAGTGAGGAAAATTTTCAACCGGTTATGTTTTTGTATTCTTGGCCCTGATTGGGTTTTGTGAAATATTAAAAATACTATATTCTCTTAGCTATCTCTATCAAAGGAGTTTAGGACTCTCCAATCTATAACTATCATACTTCCACAATATATATTTTGTTCTATTTATTAAATTTAATCACTTGGAATATTTAGATAATAGAGCAAAGTATATATGAAACTAAGAATGACCGAAATAAATGTGGAAAATATGTTTTTTTCTTAACTCTCTGTTCTATGACATATTCATTCTATGTATTCATATCTACATAGCATTTGCAATACAACTTACATGATACATTGTAATTTTCTTCTTTTTCACATTCTAAAATTTATTAATTAATATTTTAATATAAAATATATTTATATGGTTTATAAGTAAAGTTATAAGATTTAATAAAGTGAATATTCTCCCTGTTATTATTGTTTCTTGTCTTCATTGACAACTATAATATCTCCAGGGTTGCTGCTGCTGCTAGTTTCTTACGTATCTTACCAAAAAGTTCACATGAGTAGAAGTATATAAATACATATTATTTGCAGACCTTTTTAAAACACATATATTTTCTTACTGCATATTCTAGTCAGAACTTCACCAATGAGGTGAGTGTGTGTGTATGTGTTTTCTTCTCTATAAACTTGTTGCCATCTAGAATACTAGAATTTTATATTTAGTGGTGGATTTAAGAAAAAGAGTAGGAGCTACATATTTAGTGAATGTTTTGTTGCCTTTATATTGATCCTGCATATTTCTTCTCTTTGGTTTGCTTGTTTATTTCCTGTACTGGGATTTTTATTAAAGTGCTAACCTAATGATTTGTATGAATTATTTACCATATAAAAATAATAAACTTGTATTTGTTGTTTTATTTATGTAGTCTGATATATCAGGGCCCCATTTGTGCTTTCATTTGTACACTTAATTTTCAAAATAGTTTTCCAGATTATCAATTCACTTCCAGTTATTTCATTTGTTTCCTCATCTATAGCACGTAACTGATTAATTATTAGGCTTACAGTAAGCAGTTATATACACACAGTGGTATGCTAGTAAATGTTTAACAAATAGTTCCCCGGAGAAAAAAGAAAGCCCTGACTTGTGCATTTGCCAATTTTTATAGTGTAAAGCGACCCATTGTCCGTGTGAAACCCATGTCAAACTAGCAGCGTGATTTTTGGCAGCTCACAAAATTCTGAATTCTTTTCACTCAGCTCTCATCTAACAGATTGTGCTCTAAATACCTCATTCTTCTTATAATTGTTGTTTGTGTTTTATAACAATTTTGTGGTTATATTTTTTCCGTTAAACTTCTTATTCTATTTGAAATTTATTTTTATTTGAGTGATGAAACGGTAAACAGTTTTTATGATTTCCAGAAATGTAATAAACTGTTTCAGTTCATTTTAGTGAATAATCCACTCATTCTCCTTTGGTTTATGGTCATGGATACTGCTTTACTTATTAGCATCCACACACCCCCATTGTAAGCAGTCAGAACCATGAAAATTTATGGAAGTTATTTGTGCAGATATCAACTAGGGTAGAGCCTAAAGACTGTTCAACATTTAGAACTCGGAAGGAAAAATTCCTAGTGATTCTTTATTATATATACTCATTTACTAATAAGGACACTGAGGACAACATACTTTAACTATTTTGAACAAGGACTAATTATACAGGTATATATTGAGTTATTTTGTTCCCAGTGTAGTGCTTTCTACTTATACCTTTGTTGCCTCTGTGAATTTGGTGCTAAATCATGTTTAATAATATTTCTGATGACTTTTATAGATATGCAACTGATGAAAATAAAGTTATACAGAATAAGAAAAAGCAATGTCTGTCTCTGATACATATCAATAAGTTTCAATGAATTTATTCAAAGTATTCAGTTTATATTTATCTTACATCAGCCTTCTATTGAAGAAGATATGACTACCAACTATGGAAAATGCTACAGATGTAAGAAATGTAGAAACTTCATGACAACAGATTATCAGGCCAAAATTTGAACTTCACTGATTTTTTAGAATTAATGCCTCTTCTGTCATCTATTTTATTATGCTTATTATACATCATTAGGTCCAGATGGTGTTACATAAAAATTCAGGTTGGTAATTATTTGAAAATATGTGCAATATAATAAAATCAATATAAAGATGCTAAAATTAAAAATTCATTTTAAAAAAAATTTTCATTGAGTACTTCAAATCCAGGTATAATGAATTGTATGATTGTTGGTGATACAGGTATTCTGGCAGAATATAGTATGGCGTAACTTTTAAAAAGGATTCTGTTGTAACTGTATAGATTCTTTGTATTATGAACATGATTGTTAAGTAATGCTCGGTAGTTATTAACCAGGGCTTGTTATGAAGTCATTACATTGGCTTCATGCCAGGACATTATTTGTGAATCTTTCTAAACTTCTTACAGGTGCTGTCATTTAACATAAAATTGTTATTATAAATGAGTTTAACAAAATATTGTCTTACTGGTTAAAGCAATTATCATTTAAGAGAACATTTATAGTGAATGGATTAAGCTTTTGAATATCCATTATCCAACAGACAGTTCAGGTCTTTCTGAGAGAGATTAATAGTATAATCATCTCTTGGAAAACATTCTTAGATGAAGTCAGAAAACTTATTTTGCCTTAAGGTATCTATGGGATTGATATGCTTTAAGACATGTCTACATTAGTACTGAATAAATGATTAGTGTTCTATAGACAAAGTCAAACTCTTAAGTGAGATCTGAGTGCATGATATCACACATAATACTATTTCAAAGTTATTTGGCATCATAATTTTATTTACTTATGATATTTATAATATGATTATATTTAAGCAAGGGATTATATTACTAAATATAAAATCATATATTTATATATTTATATAATATATGAAATTTCATATGCATAAGTATCATGCAAAATGATTTATATTTCAGTGCATTCATATTATTCAAAATTTATTAGTATTCCATTTTAATATAAGCACAGAAAGAAATTAAAAATTATACTTATGTTCTAGACCTAGGGCAGGTAGGAGAAGATACAAATATATTCAAGAAAAGAGAAAACCTGAATACACACAAATCAGGGAAAAAGTCAATTAAATCATAAAGAATTACTCCTCCTGAGTCACATGAGAGCATTGTTGAGTTATTTTACACATAAATTCCCTTTACTACATAAAATGTCCAAAAACACAAAAAAAGATAGAAGTCCTCATATTTTATCATATGAAGCTACTGTGAACCTGAAGCAAAAAGAAGACAAACAGCCAAAAAATAATCTACTATGAATATGAAAAAATTAATGAATGAAATATAGGAAATATGTAAAAGAAGATAGACCATGAGCAAACACCTTTTTTAAAGAATACAAAAATGATTTTATATTATAAAATAAATGATATATTTCATCACTTGATGAGGTCAAAGAAATTAACTATTTGAACATTTTAGTAAATGTCCAAATGTTAACCCTGTCTAAACAAGAATTTTTAATAAAAAATAAAATTTTGAAAATGCCTCCTTTACAGTGGTTAGCTTTATTAGCTTGGAGCTATGTAGGTACATACCCACACGCACACACTTCTAGGTTTACATAATATATAGCGTATGAATCCATAAATGTATATTATATATGTGTATGAATACACATACACACCTGTATGCATGTATATTTATACATATTTTGACTGAAGATATAGACAATGTAGGCCACTGTTTTTACTATTCCTTAACAGTGTTTGAGATGTTCATATCATCGCAATAAAAACTGGAGTATAAATATGAAACATAAATATTCAACAGGAAAAGAAAATACTTGTTTATGTAAATACATATTAAACTGAAATACCATCAGAACAAATAAGAATTCAAGTACTATGACTGAATGCAGAATAATTACGCAAAAATATCATGTAGTAATTCTTACCAATTTGCTTATAAAATTTCATAAGTTTCACATTCAAAATTATTGCTAAATTAGTAAACAAATATTGAAATGCTAGTAAGACACACATGACCTATGTTAACACTAAAATCTTTATTAATACCTTTTGTCTTTAAGTTGACATTTTTCCCTTTGAATAAATGGAGAGATGTTATATAATTCTGGACGGAAGAATTAAATTCGGATCCAAAATAGCACATCTGCTCCACAAAATTACTGATTTTTTTAACTTACCAATCTTTTAAAAATATTAATCTTTTTGGGAAATTTTTTGTGATAAATTTTATGTAGATTGGCATGACTGATGAACAGCTTTTTTTCTGCCCTCTTGGAACAAAACTAGTGTGCTTGATTACAAGGTTATAGTATAGCCCTTGGAGAAGCTTTATTTTATACAGGGCCCATATTAACTTCCCAAAATGTAAAAAAAAAAAAATTCTGAATTTCAAAACACAGTTATTCCAGAAAGTTTTGGATAAGAGATTTTAAAGATATCTTTCCTTTGTGAATTTGTTTGCAAATTTAAATTCAATGAAAATTCCAGTCTCAAAAAAGATTTTCTCTTTTGGAGTTTGTGTCAGTATACAAAGATTTTTCACTCTCAAGAATCCATGGAAGACAATAATAGAAGTATTTTAGAGAGAATGATTATTAAAGAGGAACTTATTCTACCAGATGCTAAAAACATTCAGACACTGTTTCTTAACAGAAAGAAGAGGGTCCCCCCGCAGGGAAGGAGAATAATGCAATGAACTCTCATTTCACATTGGTCCCTAAGTGCTTTAAAAAATCTTGGCTTTTGTCTCTGACAGGTAAACATAGCTATTTATAGGGTCAAAGATTCCAGGTGACAAATTTACTTTACATTGCTTCCCCAATCTCTGAGCTATTTTAATCTTTTCTGGTCAAAAACACTTTCTTGCAGCCTGAGAAAAAAAATTCAGTTGGAACAAAAACTTTAAAGTTGTAAAGATGAAGTAATGGTGATGCTAACAGTATAAATAAGTGTAATGTGTGGACGCCCCAATCAATAGCCAGTTAATAGCAAGTGAAACTGAGAAAAATGATAGACATTTGGTGAAAAAGAAAATCCTATCTTGAAAATTCCCCAAAGTATAACTCTGAGGAAGCTTTCCTGATTGCCTCTGAGCAGAAATTTTCTTTCCATAGCATCTATTTATTCATAAGACATCTTAGGCCAACTCAATCTCACTCTCAGGACTGAGACATGGTGTTATCCCAATATGGTAGGATGCTCCTAAATATAGTTTGGCTTGGTTTCAGGGCCAGATTATTTGTATATATTAGGATTATGTGGGAAAAAACTTCCAATGAGATAAACCAGGAGTTTCAACTTTGTTATTGGCAGACTGGGGAATTTTCCTGGCTGCTTAGATGGGTAATACCTGATTAAAAGTTCTATACAAATGTACATGCAAATCTTATTTCCCTGGTTGGAAATATTAGTTTCACTAGATCACTAGGTATTATTGCATTTGGCCAACTACCTTCATGGCTCCTTGACCTTAGTTTCTGGAAGGGTCTTGATGCTGCTGCCAAGAGGAGGTATGGCTAGATTAGTATATTTGTCCCAAACTTTGTATACATCAGATGCTCTCATGATGCTTGTAGCCTGGAATAGTTCATCATAAAACTAACCTCATGAAAACATCCTTCTACTGCCCCAGGATGAAGGACCATCCAAGCCTAACCACTGAGATAGCTTACAGAATTCTGGTATATATTAGATGACATATTAAATAATTAAAAGGGACTTTCAACAATAATGAATGTTAACCTTGGAGGAAGCCACGTGATTGTACTGTTCAATATTCTCTGTCAGAGTACTTAAAGCATGACCCTTTTAATTTTTCCTTAGGTAGTAAAGCACTAATGATGTGTACATAAGTAAAGAAAGAGGATATATTTTGCAGGGTTGAATGAATGTGCCCTGATTTTCTCCACAAGGGAAAGCGAGGACAGAGCTATTTAATGCTGAAGCAAACTTAGGAGACACACTGGAGATTTCAAGGTTAGCAACTACAAACTTGTTTCTGATGTTTTGGACAGAGAGGTAGTTAACTACTCTCAATTCTGCTTATCTTTTGCTGCTTTATATTCCCAAGATCCATGATCTGCAGAATAATGAGGACTTCATACTTCTTGCCAAGATGATAAAAGAGGGAGATCTGGAACAACAGGGTTAGATATCCGTCTCTATCTCTATTTCTCTATCTCTGTCTCTCTCTATCTCTAATCTCTATCATCATCTCTAGCTCTAGTTCTAGTTCTGTGTGTGTGTGTGTGTGTATGTGTATCAACCGCCCCATTACTGTTGTGTTAGGCACAGATGCCTAAGATCTGACTGGGTCTATAACATCAGAAGCTACAGACAAACAGGAATGAATATTGCAGCCTGAAAACCACGAGACTATCAGGTTAGTTCAAAACGTCACTACTTATAAGCCCTTAAAAATATAAAATATTATTATGTCCCAAATTTTCATATCAGCCTAGCATGAAGATCAGAATAAGATAAGGCCATGTGCAAAATGCTTCCCTGAAAAATCCATAGAGAATCTGTACCTCACCTCTCTCATGAGTTTGGGTAAACCAGGCTGGTTTCAAGGTCAAGGGACAGAAGATGGAACAGTGTGCATGACTTTCATCCAGAACCATCTGTGTTTCTCACGAGCACATCAATCCATCATCTTTGCTCTGTGTTGCCCTCTCCATTTATCAGGCAGACTAAGTTCTGCTACAGATCTTCCAGGTTTGGCATTTCTGTTGACCTAAATTTCTAGCTCTTGAACTCTGTTCATTCTTTGCTTTATAACTTGCGTTCCCCTGGGTATGATATTTTTAGACTGTCTTCCTACTAACTGACCTTCTGGCCTAGGCCTAGAAATATCCCTTCCGCTACTGGTGGAGAGAGACACTCCTCAAATGTTTAACAGCATAATGAGATAGTCTTGACTACAACATTGGACTACATTTAAAACTATAGACAGCCCAACCATGAGTGTGTAGAGAAAAAAGCCTGCAAAAAGTTAAGGAACAAGTATTAATTTGTTGTTTATAAAGGCAACTCTGTTGGTGCCTGAGTGTTACAGAACAGGTGTATAGTTTGATATTAAGATAAAATATAAATACTTGCATAATATAAAAATATAATACTAGTACAAGTATAAACCTGGAAGAGTCTTGATGAATATATTCCTAGGCTCACATTTCCCTCAGAATATCCTTATCAACTACCAATTCCCACAGCCGGACTTCTGTAGAGGCAGTATATCAAATAATTAAAGATTGAGTTTGATATTAAGTATCTTAAATGTACTTCATTTTGATTGAGAAACAATCTATATGCTTTCAATATCAGAGGTGTAGATGAAAATAAACTGCTTTTAACTATTAAAATAGGCAGAAATCAAGTAACTGTAGTTGAACAGAGAGAAATATATGGACACAGGGAAAATGGAAAATTGTTGCAACTGAAATGTTCTTCTAACACTACCATAGAAACATCACCACAGCTTAAATACTTAAATGCCAATATGTATATTTATGTATGTGTGTTTTATATATATATACACACACGCACACATATATGTGTATGTGTTTCATATATATATATGTTCATCCTTTGTTATTGCACATGGATAAGGGAACTTATATTAAATGCATAATGATAATCTTAATCACTTGGTTATTTATTATATAGAAACATATATATATTTTTCCCAAATATACAAGTGTTTAAAAAAAATCTTACACCTTTTCCACCATAGACCAATGTCTTCATATACACTAGTATTTTATACTCTAAAATTATTTCTAGTCTCCTTGTAGCCTACAGTTCTAAATTTCTCTTCCTAAGATTATTTTGGCACGGCCACTTACTTTTGATTTGCTTCCTCTGTTTTTGTGTTATTTATTTAGTTTTTTTTTTATGCTTCACATGAAACTCTGAAGGTAGTGTGAGACACTTTCTCTATTGTTTGCTTCTACATTTTTGTTCATCTCTAGTTTCTTTATCTGTATTTTTTCTTGTTTCTTCGCCACAGCCTGAAATCCACTTTTTGTTGTCATTCTTTTCTAAATTTTTCTGAAGTCCCATGTTTATATTTTTCTGTTTATGCTTTTATGACAGAACACTATCCTGGATTCACTTGAGTGCATATGTGTGTTCTATTTTACTCTTGAGTAAGCAATCAAAATACTTTTACTAAAAAGGCACGTGTTAAACTAGAAATGAAAAGAAACAATTGAATAAGGATATGTACCCTAATTTGGACTCTGAATTCATTTCTATTTTGAAATTTCTTTTATGTGTATCATTATCACATTTTCTTCATCTATTTACTATCAAGCTTACTACTTCCCATCTTCACCTTTCCTCTAATCTCTAACACCTTTCCCTCCCAACCATCCTCAAGCAATGGCCAAGATTGCTATTTTACTAAAAAATAAAAGCAATTACAGAATAAAATCTATATGCTTCCCAAATGCCTCTGTACTCACCTGCACCTTATTCCCTGCCTTCACGCCTGTGAGTGACATTTAGCAGTCCTGTTCAAAGCCAATGTCTCCCCATGTTCACTAGATGTCATTATTGCTTTTTTACTCACGAATCTTACTTATGGAAGGTTTCTTTCTCTATCCTACATCAGTAGTTTTCAACTGGACACTAAATCAGTTCTATGACGTTATAGTTCTCATCTTTAAAAAGTAGTTTTTCTTCATTCCACGTGGACTTTCATTTCTGCCTATTTCTCTGCTGTTCATTAGTGCAAAATGCTCAAGTCATATTTGATGACAATGTTTTTCTCCTCTCACACTTCCTGGAACCCACCATGTTACTGGAACAGCTCTTGACAGGGTTGTCAGTGACTTCCATGCTGTTAAAGCCAATGCTCAATTCTCATTCTTCATCTTATATGAGTATTGGCAACTTCTTGTTAAATAACTTCTTGAAACACTTTCCCCTCTTTTGCCCTGGGGGAAACTACAGCTTCTATTCTCCCCTTTCCTCAGCGGCAAATCTTTTGTGATCTCCTTTGATGGCTTCTCCTCCTCCCCCTAGTCTCAATGTGGAATGTCCCAGGGGCTCAGTGTTCTGACCTCATTTCTCCCTTTAATTTAGTTGATCTCATCCATCACATAGCTGATAAAGAATAAGCAGGAAACCAATACCTCTCCTATATGCTCATAATTCCCAAATGTGTGTCTCTTGCCTTGTTCTTTCCCTTGGAATTCAAACTGCAATATCCAACACTGACTTGATATTTCTTCTTGGGTGTATAAAAAAAATCTCCAACTTGACATGAACTAAACTGAACTTTGGATATACACACACGCAGACTCATACACATGCACACACACACCCCTACTTTCCTTATAATCTTCTCCATCTTAATATTAACAGTTGCAATTTTATCTTTCTGGTTGCTCAGATTGCATACCTTGGAGTCAACCTCATACATCCCTTTCTCCCAACACTGCATCTAACTATCAGCAAATTCTGTAAGCTATGTCTTCAAGATATAGAACCAGTCATAAGACCCAGGTCTTATGACTCCTACCACTACATTCTCGTCCAAGATAAAACATCTCTGGCCTAGATTATTAAAACAGATCTTTAGCTGATTTCTACCTCCATAACTTTCTCCTCTATATTTTATCCTACAAGCATTAAAATATCCTATCCCATCTTACCCCATGCTACCCTGTCCTATCCTAAAATATCCCTATTCTTTTTTATGCTCCAAAGAATTGTTCATCATCTGACAAAATACACGGATTTGCAGGAGACTGCCAAGATGGTGAACTAGAAGCAACCTGCGGTCACCGATCTCTAGGATCGAAAGTTGCAGGCAGAAGTTCACCTACAGATGGACTGTCTTGGAGAGAGCATTGTGAATCATCGGCAAAGCCACTGGAAATGTCCAAAATGAAGGAGAGAGAAGCTTATCTGCTTGGCAAGATCAGAAACTGCAACCAAGGGATACAAGCAGAGCAAGAGCCTGCTAGCCCTCAGCATCCACTGCTGCCACTCCACTGCCATCTCGCAATCTTAATAGCACCACGGTCATCTCAATAGTGCCACTGCTGCTCCTGAGTAGCACCACAGCTGCTACGGCAGTCAGACCTGGACAGAGGGAGAGACAGACCTCAGCCACCACTATTCACCGGCAGCATGCTGCATGTCTCTCCATCCTCGCCGGCCGTGGGCTGCCCAGCCACTGCAACCTGACCACCCAGCCAGGCTTTGCTCAAGCTCCCATGACCCGCCTCAGAGCCAGCCAAGGTCCCACAACCTGCCCAGGTTTCAACCAATGTCCTGCAGCCTACCCAGCCACCAACCAAGTTCCCGCAATCTGCCCAGCCCCTGGCCAAAGTCCCAAGAGCTACCCAGCCACTGTAGCCCCGTGCTCTGCACAACACCTGCACAGATCTGCTTGCTGGGAGTTGCCCTTGCTACATACTGCCACTGCCCTGGGACCCGAGTGGAGTGAACGCCCACAGCCCTGACACCTGGGGCCACCACCTAAATAGCTTCACCCAGTTGTCACTGTCACTGCTGCAGGGAGGTCTGGGCAGAGCAAATTCCCACTCCACCCACCTCTGTAGAAAGGGACTTGCCTAGCTCCCTGCCCCAGCATCCAACAGCAGCCTGCAGACCGATCCACCCCTCTGCATGAATGTCCCCCAAAATTGGCTTGGACTTGACAATGGGATGACGGAGAAGAACAGCTATGTTATAGGCTTTCAGTGCTTCTACTCCTCTCCCAGTGGGCCAGTCCTCCATAGTTGGACACAAGTGTCCCATCCAGGCACCTCTGCTTCTTTTCACAGAGTAGGAGAGCCTCCAACAGAAGAGATCAGGTGCACCAAAACTTATCTATATTGGGCTGAGAGAAGAGATTTTAAATGAGAAGAAATCAGCATAAGAACTCAGGAAAAAAAAAAAACAAGCTTTTTTTTTAATAATTTCTCTAGTAATGGACCCGAAGGAAATTTTAAAAATGCCAGATATGGAATTCAAACTGTGAATGGTAAATAAGTTGAATGGGATTGATGAAAAAGTTGAAAACTAGCAAAAAGAAACAAAAAATTAAATAAATAATTCAGGACATGAATGAAAAATTCTCTAAAGAAATAGGAAACATAAGAAAAGGTATGATAGAACTTTAAGAAATGAAAGAGTTATTTAGGGAATTTCAAAATACAGCAGAAAGATTCAACAAAAGACTAGACCTAGCAGAAGAAAGAATTTCGGAGCTTAAAGACAAGGCTTTTGAATCAAATCAATCAATTAAAAATGTAGAAAAAGAAAAAAGAAGAATAAACAATCACTCAGAGAAACATGAGACGGTAAAAAATAAGCTAATATAGGAATCATAGGTATCTCTGAGGAAAAAGAAGAAACAGCAAAAAGCCTGGAAAACCTATTTGAGGGAATCATTGAGGAAAATTTCCCTGTTATCACCAGATATTTAGATGTATAGATACAAGATGATAATCGAACACCCAGAAGATTTATAGCAAGTAGGACATCACCAAGACACATAGTGAACAGTCTGGCTAAAGTCAAAATGAAGGAGAAAATTCTACAAACTATGAGACAAAAGCTAAAACAAATCTACAAAGGAAAATCCATCCAAAAACATCAGACTTCTCAGCAGAGACCCTACAAGACAGAAGGGACTGGTGTCCCATTTTTAGTCATCTTAAACAGAATAATTGACAGCCAAGTATGCAGTATCCTGCAAGACCAAATTTCACAAATGAAGGATAAATAAAATCTTTCCCAAGCAAGCAAACAATAAGGGAATTTGTCATCACTAGACTTACACTACAGGAAATGCTCAAAAGTGCTTTATATAAGGAATATAACAAATGATATCCACAAATGTAAAAACACCCAATAAGAAAAGCTCACAGTATTATTGGTAGTGTCTGTGTTAAAATTTGTATAAGATTAAATAATGACACAGTCTCCTTATCTGTATTTTATTTTCTATTCATCAGAGCCACCCAGTAATACTCCTACTGGTCTTGAATATTGCCACTTTCACTTAATTAATATGCAAATTCTATTCTGACAATTTTATGATTAAATGGTACTTAGGTAGGGATTGGGATGATCAAAATATAGAATTGAATTTTACAAACTCGTAAATAGTCTTTACAGAAAAAATGGAATAAACATTTCAAGTTAAAGATCAGCATCACAGTAGCAGCATGCATCTTGATGAAGTTTCAATCTTCCTTTATTTTATGAGCATATCAGTTATTCCCAACTATGTTTGATATAAGACTGTCTTTGAAATCATTTTCGAACTCCTATCAAAATCTCACACTTTCATTCTCAGCTCACCAAAAGACCACTGGATACTACCATGATTGATATTATGGGGATAGTGTGTAGTATTTTAAAAAGTGAGTTTTAAGAGTGACACCAATATAATAACTGATATGAGTTCCATAGAAAAAACTTGTTAGTGATTTCCATTGTTATTTGAATAAAATATAAGTTTTGTACAATTTAGTGTGTAAAACCATCTGATCTAATCTCTGGTGGCTTCTTACCTCAACACTCCCCATCCCTTTGCTCAGAATTTATGCCGTAACAATACAGAACTACTTGAGTTCGTTCCAAGAAAACATGACTGTGTTTTTGTTTCTATGCCTTGATCCACGTTGATTTCCTTTGAACTGAACACTTTCCTGCCACTTGATTTATAACCTCAGAGTCAGGTAAAATCCATTTGGTGCTAAGAAGATTCAGTCTTGTTGAAATCCCCTCTTTTTTGCTCTATCCCAACACCTTTCACACTATATTAAACATTTATGTATGAATGAATAGAGCTATAATTCATAACTATTTATGATATCATAATTACTTTGAAGCTTTTTTCCTTGAAAGCATGTCCATACTTCATACTCTATTCCCCCATCACCAGAGGATGTACTGGTATTGACAGGGTTAGTATGATGGGGAGAATATGGGGTGTTTAAAATATTTCTCAGGTGATTCTGATAAGCAGTCACTCATGAAAAAGATTGAATGAGACCTTGAATTCTTAGAAGGGTTTAAAAAAATCTGTAAACTCATCATCTAGCAATAATTGACCATATAATAAGTTTTTGATAATTTTTTTATTTTTTAAATTCTATGTATTTCATTATATTTTTTTCAATTCTGAAACTAACCACCACCACCCACCTTTTGGTCAACATAATTTATTCAAACAGAAAGAAGTAATTGTACCTCTTTTACATCAGGCACATGTGTTTCTGACCACCTTTTTTTTTTTTTTTTTTGAGACAAAGTCTTACTTTGTTGCCCTGGCTAGAGTGAGTGCCGTGGCGTCAGCCTAGCTCACAGCAACCTCACACTCCTGGGCTCAAGCGATCCTCCTTGCCTCAGCCTCCCAAGTAGCTGGAACTACAGGCATGCGCCACCATGCCCAGCTAATTTTTTCTATATATTTTTAGCTGTCC